>CANPUP010000040.1:0-33629 GCA_947578705.1 Lacanobia wlatinum
AGTTTTGGCGTGAAAGCGCAACAGACAGACAGACACAGTTACTTTCGCATTTATAATATTAAGTATAGATGGAGCGACTACCCACCCAATTATGACCTAAACTAGCTTTTGCCCGCGACTTCGTACGCGTATATCCCGTTATTTCCCGTTTCTGTAGGAATTTCGGAAAATCCTTCTCTTAGTGCTCCTCTTCACTCTCCAAGGAACCTACATGCCAAATTTCAGCTTTCTACGACCAGCAGTTTCGGCTGTGCGTTGTCTGTCACTTACTATGTCACTCAATTAGTCAGTAACGGAAGAATTTTATATATTGACGTAAATAAAGGACTAAAATTGCATCCCCTTCTCCCGACTGTCTGTAATAATTTGAATATTAATAAATCAGAATTAATCAATGCAACTGAAAGGTTAGTCAAGCAATGTAGTAAGTACTTAGGTAAATTATTTTGTACTAAGATCACCGGGCAGATCTGTTTTCGGAGTTATTCATAGTTTGTAAACCTTTCTAAGAACATTCAGACTTTTTTTTTTTTTTATTCTTTATTTATTAGGGAGGGTTTGTTCACATAGCGAACATGTCACCCTCATAGGAACACTATACATGCAAAACTTATAATCTACGCTTAATTCCTAAATTAACTAATTTATAAATTATTCTAGCAGTTTTAGATGCTGGAAAGGCTAGAATCATATTGCATGCTCCTAATTCCTGAATATTAATATTATATTGGTCTTGAATCAAATTTCTTTGAGCCTCATTCCGGACACACTCCACTATGATATGGGTAACGTCTTCGACTTTATCGCATTCCGAGCAGTTTGGAGACGTAACTTTGCCCATCAATGCAGCAAAGCTATTCAATGGGATGTGTCCGGAGCGAAGTCTCAAACTCGTCACGATTTCTTGCCTACTCATATCGGCATTGTCAAACCAAGGGTAGTTATGGATAGTCGGTTGCATCGTGCGATACCAAATACCTTTGGTCAATGACTTCTCGTCGAAATATTCTTTCCAAATATCGTCACATTTCAACTTAACTTCACCTAAAATCTCAGTCCAGTAAGGTTTATATGCTAGTGGCACCCCCTCAAAGCACGCTTCTTTGGCTAAATTATCTACTTTTTCGTTTTCTTCAATGCCGATATGGGAAGGCAACCATTGTAATACAACATTTTTATCTGTCTCTCTTAATCTACTAATGTGATCTATTATTTTGTATGCCACTGGATAACCACTCGAATGTCTTATACACTTCACCAAATGTTGGAGTGCGCTTTTACAGTCAGAATATATTACGGAATTTTGAAAATTCACCGAATCAAGGTATGATATAGCTTCAAAGATAGCGATTAACTCGGAATGCATGACAGAAATTTTTGAATTTAATTTAAACTTACAGGCAGTATTACTTTGGGGGTCGTAAAACGCGGCTCCAACATTAGCTCGGAGTTTAGATCCATCCGTATAAATCCTGTAGTAACCAGAATAGTTCCTGCTAAAATTCTTACTACAAATAGTTCGGAGTTGAGTATTATTGTATGATTTCTTAGCTTCGGTAATCTCTGTAATTTGTGGCTTAATAGTACAAGACAAGTTAACACCGCTTAGCCACGTGTTAAGCGAAAAAAATCCTAGTTCTTCATTGCAGTGGACAGATATGTTATTAAATGTTTCTGAGATGTTAGCTATCAGTGGTTTCTTTTTGCGTCTCCAATAAGTATCTTGGCAACGAATATTAAGATTCTTAACTATTTCACACGTGTCTCCATTTACGAAAGATTTGAGCTTCAAAAAATACTTCCCAGCTAAGTAATATCTACGAACATGTAACGGCTGTAGGTGGAGTTCGCATTCCATTACGTGTATGGCTGTACTTTTAATAAAACCTCCAATGACCCTCAAACATTGGTTTTGAATTTTGGTTAATTTATTTAGATGGGTTTGGTAACTATTGTCGTACAAAAAACTGGCATAATCGATTCTGCTGCGTACAATGGCAATGTATAAACGACGTAAATGGGTAGGGTGTATGCCCCAACCTGGGCCAGTTAGTATTTTAAACACATTCAGAAATTTTGATGATTTTTCTTTTAACTCATTTATGTGTTTTGACCATCTTAGAGAACGATCTAACCATAATCCCAGATATTTATAGTTCTCAACTACTTGGAGCGATCTATTATTTATTTTAATGTCTATAGTGACGTTCCTATAACCACGTTTAAATATACAAATTTTACTTTTACTTGATGAAATATTTAAACCAATATCTTGAATTAATTTGCTAAACAAATTCAAAGCCATTTGTAGTTTATGAGTTGCCTCTAAAATATTGTTGGTAGTATAATATAAAACAAAGTCATCTGCAAACTGTGAAATACAAACGTTATTTATCTTTTTACAAATATTGATAGTAGCTATGTTAAATAACAATGGCGACAAAGGGTCACCCTGGGCCAAGCCTCGAGAAGTAGTCCTACATAGTGAATCAGTACCAAGTTGAATTTTTATATTTCTTGCTTGTAAAAAATTCCAAAGATAACTGCTAATTTTTTGTCCCACACCTAAGTCGTCCATTACACGTAATAAGCTATGTACATCCACATTGTTGTATGCATTGTCCAGATCAATAAAACAGCTTACAGTCATTTGTTTTTCAGAAAATCCTGTTTGAATTCTCGAAACTAAACTAGTGAGATTATTTAAAGTTGATCGGTACTTTCTGAAACCCGTAGTATTCTGGTCTAAAATACGGTTCTTTTCTATAAACCACTCTAGTCTATTGAGTAGAATGTTATGGAAAGTTTTACACATACACGAGATCATAGATATCGGGCGAAGAGAAGAGGCTAAAGAAGGGTCACGTCCAGGTTTAGGAATCGGCACCACCACTATATCGCGCCATTGTTTAGGTACAAACGAGTATCTTAAAAATGAATTAAACAAATTAAGTAGAATTAGTTTCCCGTTCTCAGGTAAGTATGCTATCATAGAATACGAGATCTTGTCACAACCAGGGGCTGTATCTTTAATTTTTAAGCATTTAGTAAGCTCTTGGCTTGTAATAGGTACTTCTAGTTTTGGATTGTCCGATGTAAATAAAGGGTTGTCGCATGACACGAAATCTGGGGCTAAACTACATAGTAATTCGCTGGCTTTATTATTGTCAACATAGGATTTTGGTACGTTATATCCCTTAATCCATCGCATTTTACGCCACAACTCACTATGTGTTGAAGTTTGATCAAGAGTAGAACAAAAACCCTGAAATGATTTATTTCTAGCGCATCGTATGTTTCGTTGAGCCTCACTGATTTTACTTTGAAGGATTGAAAGATTATCTGGTGATGGATTGCGACGAAACTTGGAAAGTGCTAAACGGCGTTCTGCTACAGCCTTAGAAAGGTTGGGACACCAATAAGGTTTAGGTATAAAATTTCTTTCTGGGTTAATACTAATTTTACTATATGGTATAAAAATGTCTGCAGCCATGTCTAAATAGTCCATAAATAAATTATATCCTTTTTGTAAATCATTTGGTATTGTCAATCCATCGAAAAGGTCATTAAGAAATTTTTGGTACCCCACCCAGTCAGCCTTTTTATAATTTCGAGAAGACGTGTAAACTTTAGTAGCTTCAAAATATGTTGCAATTTTAATAACACAATGGTCGCTTCCCAACGTCTCGTTCAACACTTTCCAGTTAAAAGTTAGGCTTATATCGGAAGATACTAACGTAATGTCGGGGGACGACTGTTGCAAAACATCATTGACTAGTTTAATACGCGTGTGATCGCCATTGTTTAGTGAAACAAAGCTACTACCAATAAGTGCATCAAAGATTTGGTTACCTCTCCTGTCTACTTTATTGGACCAATTGGTATGGTGTCCATTGAAGTCACCCAAAATTAGGGTTTTATTATTCAACTGTGAAAATAATTGATCCCAGTCTGACTGGCTAGTATTTATAGAAGGTGGACAGTAAATCGATATCACGTTTTCAATTTGATTACAGTTATACACTTTAACGTGTATTATTTCTATCCCCGAGTTAGAATTTTGAAAGTCTTGGCAAATATGTGATTTGATTGACTTGTGTGTGAGTATAGCTACGCCTCCATATGAATCGTTTCTGTCTTTGCGAAATACATTGTAATCCTTAACTTTAAAAAAACTGTCTGGTTCTAACCATGTCTCGCTTAATACAGCTATGTGAATCTTGTCTTGTATTAACATATTCTCAAACTCACATAACTTTGGCCTGATGCTTTGTGCATTCCATTGAATAATATTTAATTTAAAACTATTTTTATATTTACCTGCCATTTGAGAAATAATCAGTAATTAATTTAAGAACCGGCCAATCTGCCACGTTGTCAACTACAACTAAAATTAACCACTCAATACAAGTTTTCAGTACCCCTTTGCAAATCATTTGTATAGTGCTTCCTTTCATGAATATTATTTCTTGTAATCTCTGTAATAATTCAGTGAAAGTGACATCTCTCTGTTTTTCTTCTGTTTTATTCGAATTTTTTATCCCAGCTTCATTATAATCTTCTACGTCCGTTTTACTCCACTCTATAAACTCCAGGTCTAATTTCTCTTCTCTCTTCTGTTTCTGTTTAATGACTGACTTTTGTTTAAGTTTATGTATCTGTGCCTTAGTTGTCACTTGAGCATAAGTTGGACTACTAGTAATTGGAGTAGGAACTATATCCACGACATGGAGTGTTGACTTTATAGCAGCATCCTCTCTTTCCATGTTCACTTCCTTGTGAGTTGATTCGTCTTTAGGGACATACATAGTCAAGGCTTTTCTATAAGTGCAATTAAACTCGGACATAAGCTCCCTTAGTCTTTTTTCCTTTAAAAAGATTGGACATGTTTTTGAGAGGGAAATATGTTCTCCATTACAGTTAACACATATCATATTTGTGGTTTCGCAATTGTTATGGTTTTTTCCACATTTGGGACACACCACTTTCGCACTTGGACACTTTTTCAGTACATGACCATATTTCCAGCAGCGCGAACATTGCGACACTGGAAATACATATGGTTCTACCTTTATTCTCAAATCATGAGTATAAACATAAGGTGGTAAATAGGGACCTTTAAAACAAAGACGAACCGCTTCACTGGGTGACCACCCTTCTTCCTCAAAGTTCTTGCGGTTCAACCGATGTACAGATACTAGTTTGGTTGGTTCAGGACAAAATATACTTTCCAAAATGTTTTCCTCTGTCATTTCCAAGTCAACATCTCGTATTACACCGTATGACCAATTCTTTTCCATCGCTCTGTGCATATTCCATCCCTTATCGATAAAGAATTCACATGTCTCTAATTTCTCAGCGCTAATTTCGCTAATCAATTCTATGCGAACTCGATAGGGATTGAGAAACTTTACCCGGCTAATATCTTTTATATTTTGGTCTCTAAACAACTTAGCTAGACTAAATTGTTTAGGTAGTTTTTCTTTGCTAGATATATATATTTCTATCTTTTCGGTTTCCTTCAGTTTTTTTTCTTTTCGTTTTACTTCTGTCCATTCCTCATCACTGCTTTCCCTCATTCTTTTATTGGTTATAGTTGCACTGTCAACAATGTCTGAATCTTCATTTAAGGTACAAATCTCATTCATAGAATCATTGCTTATGTCATTACTAGTCTCATTAGTATCACTCATTGTACTCGTAAACACGTCGCATCTGCGGCAGCGAGCAGGTAGCCGGCTGGCCGGCCACGCGCCGCACCTTTTTTAAGCTTATATGTACTTGCTTATCAGTGATCAGGTTACTTAGTCGACGTAAACAACTGTAACACGACCCACTCGCACGAGTGCCGCGACGAAACTGAACATTCAGACTTGCTATAAAAATAATGGAGGTATCAGGATATTGTAATAATAAATATTTCCAAGAAAAATTTGACGTAGATGCTAAGGATAGTGTCGCAAGTGCAACACTGCATAAATGATGAGTCTAGCTCAAAGATTGCATCACACAAAAAACCTGCATAACTTATAAAAGATACCTACAACAAAAGCGAAATAATTATAAATTAATATAATATAGAGTAAATCGATTGTCTGTTTGTATGAGATTATCTCTGGAAGTACTGGTATGATTTAGCTACACTAATTACATACGTTTCGTCGTAATCGCCTAATGCCATACGTTCATTATACCTGACTGCCCCAGAACGAAGATAATGTATTTATCCGGGAAAAAGGCTTCAGGAGCGTAGCCTGATGAAAAAACTGTGTAAATTTGAATTCTACAACTATTCTTCTCACTACGTTCTTCAACATGATTTTTAAGAAAAACAAAATTTTATCGATATTCTACCTTGATGACTTGATCAACTCTTGAAGCTTGAAAAGATGCAACAGATCAAGAGTGGCAGTTACTCATACGTAATCTTAATAAATTATTATTTAAATTACCATTTCACTTTGATAGCTTAAGGCTTAATATTAATCTGTATTGCGTAATTAGGTTAAGGTTCCCCTCATAAAACTCAATGTTTTAATTACACAAGTAAAGATTTAGCTTCAGGTGGCTGATCAATAAATAAAGCCTATGCCACAAAAGTGGGCCAAGATATTTTGGCCCAATTCAATCTACTGCACTTTAAAGACATCTTTAGTTCGGTTAGTCCCCCTACGCTATAGAAATATATCTTTATTATATCTATGTCCTATGCTTTAGCCCCGCTATGCTAGACTCGTCTCAATCACAATCGCGGACAGTGATGAAGAAAACTGTTACAGTGCGATATTTTATTTAACCATTTAACTACTTTTAGGGGGACTAGGTACTAATAGGTTATTTAGTTTGTAGTTAGTTTTTAAGTTATTTCCTTTTAATTTTGTGTTTTGTGCGTCGCTTTCGGTGAAATAAACGTCTTATCTTTCTTCTTCTTCTTAACCGCTTTAGTTTATCGACGATGCTGTTGCGATAATTTATTTATTTATTTTATTCAGGTTAACCAACAATTGTTTACACCAGTACATTAGCAGCTTATTATTTATAATAGGACACAATTGCGGGTGCAACAATTAATTATAGGTTAACACCGCTAGCACAAAAAACAGTGGTAAAACCATTATGTACATAGAAAGAGCGCTTTAAGGTGTCGGGTCATTACCATAAAAAATATCAGTAACTGGTATACTTCTACAATCGACGAATTGCTTCGCATGGCAAATTCGACTGAAGGATTGATCCTTCGAGCCGGATTGACATTAAGTGTACTTTAAGGATTATTAATAAATACTTCAAAAGTTCACTGCGTATTGAGTATGGCGTAGTTACTACTAAGCCACTCCTTATTAAACACAAATAGTAGGTAGATACGTGCAATGCAACCAGTCCCTCAGTAAACAAGCCAGTATTTTGCAATTCTGATCCTAACAATAACAGCAGAGGGCACGTAGTCATTAGAACCATTCACAATGGGTACTTCAGACTGCTAATGATTATTATTATATGACCTTACGATCACGGATCCACTAACGATCTGCGCACGGTTTTTCGTCGAAAGGTAAGACCGTGCGTAACCGGCAAAGCACATGACGTTAAAAAAACATTTGGAGTCACATGATTTTTTTGCGGAATCTTGCCAAAGTGGGAATGGGTGTTTTAATATTTCGACAGGACGTATATTGGGGTTTGAATGGACTTCATTGTGCTGAACAACGTTACTATTTGATTGGTGTATTACTAGAATAAGGCGTGAAACACACGTGCAGCGCGTTTCTTCATGGAAATACACAAAGTCCGGGATTCAGAGATTCTACAAACATCATCATGCTTTCCATAACTTCCCTAGCCCTCGGAACGCAACAGAATATCACTATTATTCAACATGTTTTAAAAATTATTTGTTTATTAACATCGGATCATTGTCTCATTCGAATTGAATGGAGATTGTTTGTCGTTGTTTGGTACACACTTCAGCTGGTAAAACGTCAACAGAATGTAGTTAGCGACGCGTTTAAAATAAACTAAATTACTTATTATTCACATTAATTAAGTATGTATGTAGATTCCACGCGTAAATGAGCAAGTCGGCGAACTTCGCAAAAGAACGAAGGCAACTTTAGAACCTTTTTATATAGACACTATAGCATAGGTACACGTTGAGACAATTTCATAATCCACAAGAGATACAAAACAAGATTACACATTACGAGATATCTGCAAACAACACAACACATCATGTAAGCAAGCAGGTTTGCCGTTCGCATACTCGCTTAGTGATGCAACACCAATTTTTTTTGTGAAAGTGACAATAAAATGTACCTTGTTCGATATTTGAAAAAGGCGCGGGAAGACGCGACTGTAGGCACGCGCGCTTTAGCCGCGCTACTCGCGAGTACTGGCTAGTGACGTACCTCACGTACCATAATCATTGATCACGCAGACTCGAATTCGCGAGTTGATTCTTAACGTCATTCCTCAGATCCCCCCTCTCGATTGTACGTTTGTTCAAGGGTAACCGGTCGCCGCCGCCGGCTTGATTGGTCTTGTAGACGCATACAATCTCGGCGTATGAGCTTAATTAATACCTTACTTAGCTGTGGAGCTGATTTATTTTCTAGAGTTTAGTAGATGCTACAACATTCTTTACATAAAATTTGCTACAGAGGAAAATATTTGTAATTTGAAATTTCTGTAAAAAAACCATCCTGTATTTAATAATAATAAATCTCTTTATTTTCAGGCTACTGGCCCATAGATTATATACCTTACAAAATAACATATAATATAATAATATGTATACAGATTGTGTAAGTAGATAGAAACTTAAAACCTATGTTAGTAAAAACATTTTACTTCACTTAACACTACGTCATTGTGCGTTCTGGTGGCACCTGTCCGCGGAAGCGACGGAAAGCCACGTTCTGCGGCCAAAAGTCATCCTCCATGACGAGGTGCAGAAAACATGTTGGTACACGTACCACGAACGCCTTGAAGTTAACGTTTCGGCCCGATTCCAACAGCTGCACCCTCGGCGCGTAGGTAGCACGTATAATGCTGCCTGGTGCCCGGTGTTTGCCACAAACAGTGACAAACACTTGCCGAACACCGACCACAAACACGGCATCCACATGCTTGGCGAACGTGCTAGTATATTCCGGATTACTTTCGGGTTTATAGTACGTATCTACACAAAAAAAGTACTCGATTTCCGTTATCCGTCATCCGCCGATTCCGTTCCTTCGAACCTAAGTTATTTAGAACTGAACAAGCGTTTGGATACATCGCAAACACATTTGTCGAACACCCTTTAATTTGTGCACAAAAACCGACGCCGACCACTGCCAAACACATACGCAAACAGCAAACACCTATCCACACGTTCGTGTTTGTTCTTTGGTGTTCGCTGTTTGCTAAGCGTGTGGCGGCAGCATAATGTTGGGCTCCGCAGGAGCCGTGCCGTAGCGGTTATGTTGGTACGCTGACGGTGCTTTTATTTTTTTTAATAGATTTCCTACCTACATGCCAAACCCACTACTTTCGTCTATGGGTATGGCTCCAATATAATTCCTCTCTTCCCTTTCTCTTTTTAACTCTGTTGTCTGATCCTCCCATTTTTATATTTCATACTTTAGAAAAAAAACTGGCCAAGTGCGAGTCACATTCGCATGCAAAGGGTTCTATTATCTCCATTTTTTCAAAATTGTAGGCTCAGTAGTTTCGCAGATAAGGGGGAATGGCCATTTTTCGTCTAATTTCTTGAATAACTTCAAAACTATTTATTTTAAAATTATGAAAAAAATATAATTAAAACCTTCATAAAAAGCTCTTTCATTCGATATGTCACACAATATTGTTCAAAAAACTTTTTTTTTTAATTTTCTTGTTTGACCCCCAAAGTGACCACATACTGAAAATTTTATAATTTACGTAACGCGTCCGTGTTTGGGTCACAGAAGTCCATATGTGTAACAGAATCGGTTCATTGGATCCGGTGAAAACTGGCTGTGACAGACGGACAGACAGACACCCGAGTGATCGTATAAGGGTTTCGTTTTTTGTTCGGAACCCTAAAAATGATTTTTGGTCTCTGATTATGAGAATTAATGAGGGACAACCATGATATAACTTCAAACATTGTGTAACAAACTATTCATGATCTATTTAAAACAAAATGACTCAATACAATAGCTATTACAAGTATGTATTTACTATGGTATGTGAGAGTAGAAAAATAGATACTTACCAAAAGCCATAGGTATAACATAAAAGTATTGTATTGAGGTAGGTACATGCATCATGACAAGTGCTTTCATTGATACTTACAAATTAAAGGTTGTACATTTTATTCAATTTTATTACATTTCTGGGTTAAACTGGGTGACAAATCGCACAAGATATTGAGGTTTGGAAAAAGAGAGGGGAGGCCTTTGCCCATAAGTTGCACACAAACTAAGTTAGTAAAAAAATAAGGCGTTCTAAATATTTAGTCTACTGTACCTCTACTAAAATAAATAAAACTGTTGAGGTTTAGCATGCAGGGAAAATTTTCCTAATTTGTGTGACACACTAAATCACAATTTCAATTACAACCAAATGAGTTAATTCATCACATATCATGAACTAGCTGTGCCTGCGACTTCATCCGCATAGAATAATCTTTGAAAATTAAAAAAGGTTTTTGTTAAAAATTAGCTCTTTCCTTTAGTTTGCCATATATTAGTACTTCCCAGAATTAGATCCTTATTAGCTACACTTTCGGATGGGGTAATAATACAGGGTGTTTTTTTTTTTCAAAATCAACTGGTTCCATTATTGGGTAGGAAAAACTATTTTTCAAAAACCCAATGATGCAGTTTTAGTTTTCATCAAAATCGGTCAGATATTCCTTATAGTTTCGGATTTGGCCCTGAAGGCACACTTGAAAAATTCATCCTGTATATCAGGTATAGTTAGAAAAACAACTTCAACTGAATCAGTTTAGTTTCCGGTGATCAGTTTAGTATTCAGAAAAAATCAGCTGTAATAGACATCTAAGTGATTCTATATGGGTTCCGTTTTTTTGTTCAGAGGTTTGGATCCTTAAAAAATAATACAATATACTTGACTTTTACACCAAAACAAAATATATGTTTTTTTTAATAATTATATTAACATGTTTTTTTTTTGGAGTTTTACAGTTCAATTTGGCTAAATTATTTGGTTTTTGAATTTAGGAAAACAAGTGACCTTGGGTCAGTAAATAATCTTCCTGTTATACTTTCTGGCTGCCTTATGATTATGTAGTTTGACACTAAAACACTTAAACATTTTGTCCAGAAATAAACTTGTGATCATACTAAAAAAATACTTGTTTATTCTAAATCGTCTGTGCCCTTTTTGTTCATGTTCACTCACAACATCATGTTTTCATGCATGAGGCCATACCATACATTTTTATGAAGCAGAAACATATGCACATAGTAAGCAATGACTGAGTTGAACTTCATAAAAGATTTTTTTGAGCACCTTTTTACAGATTGTTCCTAAACTTTTTACAAATTTGAGGGTGACTGTACTTTGTTCATTGTTAACATGTTTCATTTAAAATATTGCGTAAGGCCATTTTTTTTTAAGTTAAAGAACGTTTTAATTTTTTTTTAGTTCATTTTTATATCAATAAAAATCAACTTAATTACGTTCGATGTTATGTAAATGGAAGGCATGGTTAGGTTGGATGTGCTGATGTGCTTCAGATTTCAGTAAAAAAGAATGAACACGATAGGAGGGTGTTTTAAAATTAATTAAAGATATAGAAACTAATTTAATTCGTACAAGATCTTTACAGTAAAATAACAGCAGTATTTCGTAATAATATTTGTGAAAGTTATAGTTGTAAAAACTTACAGTTTTCTGGAACAAAGTCCAATTCTTCTTGGGTGATGAATGAATTTTCACTCATAAATTAAAATAATTAAACTTTAGCCATTCAATAACTCATTTCGCATCAGAAACCATGCAGAAATCATAGAACAACCAGCCAACCAGCTGAGTTTTTAACACCTTTTAACCTTTGTGTTCCAGATAAAAAAATACAATGGGAATTGTTAACATGTGCAACTGACATTTCTTTGACTTTAGAAAAACGCAAATGGAAGAGACATCACGAAATAAAAATGCTTAAATTATTTCCTATTCAGTGTACCTTGGAACGCTGCGAAATAGTGATTGATCACAGAATTGTTACTATTTTCGAAAATCGACTAAGTTTCGAAAGTCAACTCCTTTTATAGACAACGTGCAAACATTTTGTCAGCCTCTATGTGGTCTGTGATTTTGTGATAGTTTACAACGATGAAAATGTCATTTGTGTGGTGTGGTGTTACATTCTCACCAGCTATCTCATGAGAATACCCCATTTATAAACTAAACTAAAACATGAATTTCAGTGGTGGACTAAGGCGTCACCGGTATGCAGAATAAAACTTAAAAAAAAATACAACCGACTTTAATTTCGGAAGTCAGTGTTTGTCAAAAACATAGGTACCCTTGTTTTTTGGCACCATAATCTAGACGTCCCAGGTATTCTATATATTACCTAGGTATTGTATAAAATATCTGAATTACATATACAGATTGCCGGTAACTTATATAACGGAATATCAGGAAAGGCAGCGGAGCGGTCTTGATGCACCAAAGAGTATATATAATAATATGGGAGGAATGCACAGACTACAATATAAAATGAATGCCAGATTGCCAGCTGTCACGGCGGCGGCGTAGGCTCACTACCCCACTTGCTACCCTATTCGGGGCTACCCGCTCATATTTTAATATTCGACAAATTTAAATAAATCACCTTTTTAATTTAGAATTTAACAATTACTACTAATAATATTCAAAAAATTACACAGTCAGTTTTAGTTCAGAAATTTGTTAATTGTTAACGTAACTTAAATGTTGGATTCTCCTTTAATTTAGACAAAATATATTATATATAAAATTCTGACTGGCTGAGTGACTGACAGGAGAAAGCTGAAATTTGGCATGTAAGTTCCTTGGGGAGTGTAAGTAAGCATTTAGAGAGGATTCATCGAAATTTTTACGGGGACAAAAAAAACGGGAAAAAACGGGATATGCGCGTATGAAGTCAAACTCAAAGCATATATTTCAAATAAACCATTTACAGGCACTTTTGAATTGTCAAGGTCGATCAGTCAAAAACATGAAGCTATTTGCACGTTCCAAAGCGTAGATCTATAGATATGGAGACGAACGAGCAAGAAACTCTACAGACACTCTTTTAGTCATATGATATATTACAAAAATCTTGGTAACATTATACTTGATTGCTTCTATATGTGAGGAAAATGCAAAGAACAAGAAAGTACCTATATAAAACAATTCAAAATGTACAGTATATCTACCATGAGTTTTATCAGTCTATACTCGCTAGCGACTGTAGTTAAAAAATGTATGAAAACTTTTAAAAACAAGTTTCTAATTTATTTATTAAGTTGGTAACTAACAAGCAAGCAAGTTGCAAGTAAAAATTGATTTAACAACTGAAAAAATAAATTAGAAATTTGTTATTTTTTTTAAGTTTTCATACATTTTTTTAACTACAGTCGCTAGCGAGTAAAGATTGATAAAACTCATGGTAGACGTACCGATTAAAATAAGCCAGTGGTAGATAAGGTAAAACTGACCAGTCTCAACTGACGGCGCCCGTTCACGAACATGACGCGTGTATCAGCACCATCTAGCTCAACCATTTTGAAGGGAACCAAATGATCCAACACACGCGCCACCATCAGCGAAACATTTGTGAGCATGACAAGCTCTCAACTGCCACGCTAGTTCATGTCAAACAAGTAATCTGTAACTAATTACATTTGTATTAATTACTAATTACTGTTTCTAATTACCTACACATGTAAATGGTCCCATAGTACTCACATTTACACAAATTTGAAAATATGCTTCTACATTTTTTTATTTTTTATTATATATAGGCATACGTTTGACCACAATCTCACCTGATGGTAAGCGATGATGTGGTCGAAGATGGAGCACGTTTGCCTAGAAGCAACCTATTCACTCTTGTCTTAAAGACTCCCAGGTTGTAACTATCTGGAAACACAGACTCTGGCAGGGAATTCCACTCCTTAGCTGTACGCACTATGAATGTGTTCCCAAAACGTTTAGTGCGTGTGGGTGGTATGTCCACCATGTACCGGTGGCGCATCGCCGTTCGTCTTGTGGTCCGATACATTAGGTATACAAAACTATGGTTTTCAATTACCAAGTAACTAAGAAAAAAAACTGCTTTATTGTGTATACTTACTTCTTTGCAATTCCATATTGTAAAGAAAGAATAAATAAATATTATGATAGCTTATCGAACTAGAACAACTGGTTCAACGTCCACGATTAATAAAATAGTTATTCGAATTTGATCTTAACACGCAGTGTTAAGGTAGGTATGATCTTGAATGTTGTTTTAACTTGTAATATAATTGCTAATTTCAACAATATTCACTATGTTCTGTGGTCTAGTGGTAGCTGTAGTGAGCCGATGAGAACGTGATTGTGAGTTCAATACCAACATATTTTCTGTTACGCGTTTTTTTTATAATATTTTTTTTAAGTTATAAATAATAACTTTAGCAACAAAAAAAAAAAGCTGAACAGAAATAAAAAAACAATAATGATGGTAAAAACGATTTTATTTTATAAATAAAATTATTATAAGAATGACGTAACGCAACCTGCTTACTAATAACGTTGTTACAAACTTCACAGAGTTTAATGTAGTGAATCAATACGTTATAATATTTAGAAATATAGGTATGTATTTCTATTTCATAACAATAACATCACCACATCAATATAATTTAATAAATAAAATATCATTTAATACAATTTAATAAATAAAACAGCATTATACGTTGATGTTTTACCTACTATACTAATTAACTTGTTTTGTAAGTAGTTATTTTTAGTTATAAATAAGATTTTGACAAAAAACTAGGTATGCGAAATACTTCGTTAGAAATTATAACAATAGTTAATTTAACACACACACTGACACGTTAGTATTGATTGTGGCCAACACTGGTCACCAGTAGCGTAGCTACCATGGGTGACACCCGGGGCGGATAATGTGGTGACACCCCACAAATGAACCCCTCCATAATTATGAGTTGCACCTTCGGCCTTTCGTTCTGGTGACGGCAATCGCAAGCCATTTTTCGGAATGGAGGAGGGAAGATGGGCCATTTGCGCTGCAGGTTTTTATTTTCAGGAATGTTCTTACTTCATACTTACTTACAAACAAAATCTCGAAAATTAGATTATTTTGATTTTGTTTTCATCATTATCTAAGCCCAACTTTGTTGAGTAACGCAAGTTAACTCAAGAACTAAAAGAGGGCAGAACACAAGAGCGAGCGAAGTGAGCTCGAAAATTTTCGCATCCCACCTCGGATAGGTTTTATATTCTTTTGATCATTCGTACTTAAATAGAAATAACTTTATGGAGTGATGCAAGAAAGCGCATTAACTGAGAGTGAGCAGAACACAAGAGCGAGTGAAGCGAGCTTGAAAATTCATGCGTCCCAACTCGGAATGGTCTTACTTCTTTTGATTATTTCATACACAAACATTTTGTTGAGACATACAGGAACGTTCGAGAAAAAAGAGAGTGCAGAAAGTAAGAGCGAGCGAAGCGAGTTTGAAATTTTTACACCCCACGTTAAGGGGTGACACCCGACTGTGACAAAAAGTCAACGAACGAGTGTCACCCCTAAATGCAGAAAACCTGAAGGACTAAAGAAATTTTTGCACTTCATCTCGGAAGGGTTTTTATTGTTTTTTGAACATTCATACTGAAATTTAAGTTTTTTGTTGATTTTATAGAAAAACTCAGGAAGTCAGAGAGTGCAAAATGCAAGAGCGAGCGAAACGAGCTCAAAAATTTTTGCACCCTACCCCCGACAGGTTTCATTGCGTCAAACGTTTAGGGGTGCCACCCGATAGTGACAAAAACCAGTCAACGAGCGGTTGGGTCACCCCTAAGCGGGTGTCACCCGGTGCGTGCCGCCCCCCCCCGTTCTCAGAATACTGTTGTCACTGTCCCGCAACCGTGTTACTAAGGACGATATTTTTTTTCGCACGACTGCATAAAAGTTCGATGTTGCGCGAACATGTCAGATGCGCTACAAAAACGGGGCAGTCCCAACAGCATTCTGAAAACATTATTATACTGGATGCGCAGGACTTCCAGCGATCTTTTGGTAAAATCAACCCACAGACTTCCCGTGTACGTACCCTGACAATAGGCTTTAAAAAGGGTTATTTTAACCTGATCAGTACAACGGTAAAACCTGCGCGCTAACATATTTCCTCTGACCGCCAGTACCCTGCGCTCCCTCTCTATGTCCACATTGTCTTTAAGGTCGTCGGTAAGGATGTGCCCCAAGTACTTGAAACTATTTACTCGCCTTATACTCAAGCCATTCAGAGCAAAACTTGGTACATAGTCGGGGGCCTTACCAGCGGCCTTAAAAACCATGTATTCACTTTTCCTTACATTATAAACGAGTCCGTGTGTAGCTGCATAGTTCTCGCAAACTCTCAACAACTCTCTAATAGATTCAGCAGTCGGGCCCAGCAGCACCATGTCGTCCACGTAGCTGATGTTATTAATGGTAACACCACCCACGCGACACCCGACCCGACACGCATGCTACTGAGCCCTTCCATTAGATCATTCACATATAGGTTGAAGAGTCTAGGAGACGTCAGACCCCCCTGTCTCACGCCGCACTCCAACCTATATGGATCAGAGAATGTTGTAGACCATTTCACAACATTTGTTTGGTTTGCATACCAATACTGCAGAATTCCGAGAACCCCGGCCGGTATATTCCTGTCCCCCAGCTTCCTCCAGAGCACATCGTACGACACAAGGTCGAAGGCCCTGGATAGGTCCAGGAAACAGGCATACACCGTGGTTCTGCGGTCGGTATAGTATTGGACAGTATTCTTGAGACTCAAAATAGCACTCTCTGTCGATAATTTGGGCTGAAAACCAAACTGCGCATCTTGTATATGTAGATATTCTTTTAAGCATGAATCAAGAATACTGTCCAATATTTTGACAGTTGTAGTTGCAAGGGAGATAGGACGATAGTTGCCTTTATCGGAGATGTCACCTGTTCGGTTTTTAACTATATAGGCACTACTATTGTCCTCATAAGATCAGCTGGCAGGTAGGCATGACTAATACACATTGTGTACAATAGAGACAGGACCCTCGGTAGATGGACACCTGCGCATTTGAAATGCTCGATGCTGAGTACGTCATGTCCGGGAGATTTACCTCTATTCATATTTCTAATTGCGTTTCCTCTCCCGAACTGCCGGACCCAGCACCGGACATCGCAACTAAGGGACCAAGGGGGATTGCACCTTAAAAAGTTCCCTAAACATGTTAGCAATACCCTCTGGATCTCCTTTCCCTCCAACGCTTACCGGTAGGCCAGGCCTAGTATCTAGATTATTTGTTGATTTCCAAAATTTGCTAAAATTATTGGTCGCCCTCTGTTTAGCTAAAGGTAAGGTATAAACAGGGAGCCTGACGCTCGGTGCCATCACTGCACTGACTGTCGGGAGCACACGGCGCAGCACACACTGGCAGAGTGTGTGCTGCGCCGTGTGTGACAAAAATTCGGACACCAGGCAAGGAGAGAAAACGTAAAAGTGGATTTGTGCATGTTGATGATTTTGACGTGGGAGTTATACGGAGGAAAGTACATGAATTTTATTCTGCTAAAAAAGAGGTCCCTACTGTTAAAAAGCTTTTAGAGGTCTTAAAGACACAAATAAATTACACAGGACAGGGAGAGACTGCGAAAGCTGCTTCACAAGGTGGGTTTTCGTTTTAAAAAATCTGTCTCAATCGGAAGGTTCTTAGGGAGCCTAATGAAATATCAGCTTGGAGAGCTAAGTACTGGAATGCAGTGGATAAAAATAATAAATCTCCCCAGCCCCGGCCCATAATTTATTTAGATGAGATCTATATTCACTCTTTGCATACATCGGGTAAATGTTGGCAAGGATAGGGTGAAGACGGAGTATTGCCTGTATCGAAAGGGCAAAGAAATATTATTGTTCATGCGGGAGGAGATACTGGATTTGAAATAAATGTACTACTTGTGTTTAAATTAAACACAAAAAGTGGTGATTATCATGACGAGAATAGTACCAACTTTAAAAAGTGGGTTATTGAAAAACTTGTGCCTAATTTACGAGAGCCATACATAAAAGTGATGGATAATGCTCCCTATCACCGTATTTGTGTGAATAAAGTCCCAAATACGAATTCCTTAAAAAAAGAGATGCAATTATGGTTGGCCCAAAATAAAATTGACTACGGAGAGAATTTGACTAAATCTCAGCTTTTAGAAATAATTAAGAGAAACAAGCCTGAACCTGTATATGAGATTGAAAAAACTTTAGAAGACAATAGACACAAATGCTTACATTTACCACCTTGTTACTGTGATTTCAATCCCATTGAACTCATATGGAGCACAATGAAAAGAAAAGTTGCTGAAGTAAATGTTGAGCACAAAAATGCTGAAATTCCCCGCCTAGTTAGACGCCTAGTTAAACACGTTCGCAGGTTAGAAGGAGAATACTTAAACAAGATTTGTATTTAGATAAACCTTTTATTATAGAAGTGGTAAGTGACACTGAAACCGAAAGCGATAGTGATAATGATGATAGTGGTACGGAAATAAGTGGACTATGGCCTCACAACCAGGATGAAGTTGTGTATGCAGGTTCATCTAAAGATCACAATTACTGTAAACCTAGTTTTCAATAAATCATTGTAAAGCAATTTGTTTTTTTTTTATTACACTACACCAGTTACTAGTTACCACTGCTAATTATAATTAGTCAAATCTGGTGTTAGGGGTTAGGTACGGTCATAACTAAATGCTAGACATCCAGGTACCTCTTGCAAGGTACCTACTTTACTTCGCATTAAATGAAAGTTGTATCCCCCCGTAAAACATTTTATCTGCTGAATTTCCACTTCATTGGACTTTTTAGATAAAGCCATTGTTTATTGCTGAGAGACTAAACTGTTAGTTGTACCTACGTAACTGTAAATTATCAAATTCTTTTTATTTATTTTATTATTTTTATATAGGTATCATTTCTTTTTAATTTTTAAAAACTGTAATTCTTATTAAACGATTATGTCTAATGTGAAATTTCCTCAATTTTGGGCACCTTGTATTAATTAGCAACACTGAATCGACGGTGCGGTCCTCTTTCAGTTCACAGACAAGTTGGTAGGACTGTAACTTTTGTAGAACTTTTTGATTCGACTGTTTAGTCGAGTCAATTGTTTTGTCGAGTAGTCGCGTCATTATTTCGTTCACGTTTTTGACCATTCATTTTTGAAGACTCAACTTCCCAGTCTTGTCAAAACGAACGAAATTTCTAAAAAAACCCTGCGACAAAAACAGCTGTTGATTTAGATTACAAAAGTATTTTTATCGTTTGCGGAGAAAAATATGGTTTTGTTTTAATGACGTCAAGGATTGGTACATTATCAGTTGTTATTGAAAACTGTTGTGGTACGCTTGTCTGTCTTATAGTGTGATTTTTTATATCGTTGTTATAAACGGAGTTGAAGATAATGTCTGGTGAAAAGCCTGAAAAGCCATCGTTTGGAGGGCCGGCTTCAGGTGAAGGGAGTTCTCAGGCTTTGCAGTCTGCTGACGATGAGAATGCGAAGTCGTGTTGGGTGTGTTTTGCTACGGAAGCGGATGACAGACTGGCGGCCTGGGTACAGCCTTGTAAATGCATCGGGACCACGAAATGGGTGAGTGCATAGTCAGTACTTGTTCTAGATCGCTGCGGTCATAATCCGTGCTTCCGATCCATGATATAAACATGTGAGGAAGTGAAAGTATGTGTTGTTTGCTCCAGTTGTTTTGAGTAAACACTAATAGGCAATTAAATTGCATTGTTATTTGATTTAAAGTTGTGTAACGAGATTTAGTTGTGCAAGCTTTATGTGGCGGTCTTATTTATGTGTGCTGTATCATCAGTTTTATTTGTTTGTTTACTTAACCATCGAAAATTCACAACATTGATGTTTCCTTCCATGCTGGTTTGGTTTAGTCTCAAAACATTCAAGTTGCAAAATCACCACATGGGTGGGTGCGAAGCAGCTCTCAGGCGCTTGAAGTCGCCGTAAGGCGCCCGAAGCCAACGTAAAGCGCCTGAAGCTAATGTAAAGCACTCCTGATTTCCCCTAAACACAAAGCAAAAGGAGTATGAAAAGATGGTAGCAGGTTATGTAGTTTCCAACTAAACCCATTAAAAAAAGTCATGACTTTTTGACTATAACCTTAAAAAGAAAGAACAATAAAGTTTAAGTTTATGGTTGCAAAAAACGATATTTGTATTTTGATGATGATGAATATTGATGAGTCTGTCACAAGTCCCTTGTTGTGAGTTTGTGACAGTCAATGCACTACCAAGGTTATCAGTTCATCTCGAGATGTAAATAAATAATCCTTTATGAGAGATTACTCTTGTCCACTAAGATGAATGATAAAATTATTTCATGAGTATTGACATTGTCCTTTTAAGTTATTCTAAGATTTTTATCAAGGTTTGATGATTTTCCAACGACAAAAAAAGCAAGTAAATAAATAAAACTGGGCTACATTAAAAGACAAATTAAAGGTCAATCAATTTGTCCTCTGTTACATTTAATTAATGATGATTGAAATAAAAATATAGTTAGCTAAAGTTTGAGCAAGCATTTTATTGAAACTGAAGGAGGGCGGGCTCCTTAACTAAACAAAGTAATTTAAGTATTATTCAAATTGAACTTGGTTTGCTCATTCAATCGTAGACTCCAGTGCTTGCAATCAGGCAAGATTAAGATAAAAACCCAGAAAATTATAAATAATTTAAAAATACTAAACATTTTAATCCTTCTTTTCTTTTAGTTTTGCACCTACCGCTATTTGTCTCTGCACCACCCAAAGATGGATTGATAGAAAATACCTAAGGCATTAAATTAAATAAAAAAACTGAAAATGGCAAATAACAGATGAAGAATTTATCCTTTTTTGCAAATGAATGTTGATACACCTTACGGTAGTTGTTATATGAACGCCAATTATTGAAAGCACAATACACATCATTTTTATCTTCGCTGAAAGTATATTATCATCAAGATAATTAGTAAAATAATTGTTTTCACTACCTTATCAGTTTAATAAACACTCATTTGTTATTGTGCGTAAAAAGTGAATACAGGACGGTTTTATCAATAACTAGCTTCTGCCCGCGACTTCGTACGCGCATATCCCTTTTTTCCCGTTCCCGTAGGAATTTCCCATTCCCGTATAGCCTATAGCCTTCCTCGATAAATGGACTATCTAACATTGAAAGAATTTTTCAAATCGGACCAGTAGTTCCTGAGATTAGCGCGTTCAAGCAAACAAACAAACTCTTCAGCTTTATATATTAGTATAGATTTAGGTACATGAAAAATTAGGGGCATCAAGGTATAGTCTGTGTCATACTATATTTTTGGTTTTAAGATGATTATCAAAATGATAAAGGGCTTTTTATAATGTTTTGATTTAAATAAAACCTATTCATTGTTTTCTACCACTTTGGAATGTGTCATGAGTAGAAAAGTATTAGAATAAAAAATACATTTTGTCAAACTATTTGATGAAATCTTGTGAAAGATGAAAAAATATCTTTGAAGAGGTTTCATCAGATTGCATCAGACTTTTGTAGTAGGCTCGTTCAAAACCATACCTACTTAACATAACTTCAGTATTTTTTTGTGCATTGTCATCTATCTTTTACTAAAATTCATCTATGGTAATTCTAGTTAAATGAGTAAAATTGGTTCTTCAGTGAGCAATGCTTGCCGAGGTTGGTCTGTGGATGGATGACCATCTTAGCCGAGACTCCTCCATGCCTCGGAAAGCATGTTAAGCAGTTGGCCCCGGCTGTCGCTTGTAGATGTTTGGCAGTCGTTACGGATTGTCAGAAGCCAGACAATCTGACTCCAGTCTTGCTAAGAAGTGCCGTGCTGAATCTGGTTTGACTTAAAGCGGAACCCCATATCGTTAGAAAAGGCTATGCAGATGATGAGTGATATGAAAGAAAAGGCAATTAATGATAGTATGACTGTTAAGAGGGGAGACTTCCCTGCCGGTTTCTGTGTTCCCTGATAGCTACAAACTGGTATTTAACCTCAAGAGGTAATAGGTTACTTCTATGCAAGGGTGGTCCATCGTCGACCAGATCATCACTTTCCATCAGGTTATTTCTACACTAATATTATAAAGAGGAAAGATTTGTTTGTTTGTTTGAATTGAATAGGCTCCGAAACTACTGGACCGATTAATTTCCTCAAGACATGCATGTATGTATGGCAATGTATGGCAAATTTTCCTTATCAAAACCCTTAAAACGTTTGGTAAGCGTCTCGTGACTAAATAATCTATGGCTTGAAGTACTTTTACCCTGATTCAGGATGAATGTACTTCAAACCATAGTTAATGGTACTCGATTCAGGGTCCCTGAATCAAGTACTATTAATATTTAAAGAACATCTGTTTTTGCTACTATTGAAGTGATTATGATGCGGCATTCTGTTTGCGTGTTGCGAGCGTATTATTTTTTAATCGAATCAGTATAGAATTTGCATTAAGTACTGCCTTGTGGAACACCTATATAGTTTCTTAGTCTGCTCTGACCCTCTCCTGGGCAAAAGCCTCCCTCCACTTCTATATTTCATGGGTCTGTGTCTGTGCATATTTCTGTCAGTTATTTAGTTCGTCCGGATATCTCCTTCGTTGCCTGCCGCGAACCCGTTACGTTGTTTCAGGGTATCGGTTTTAACCTATGTTTTTTTATTTCCAGTTTAAAATAATGACAGTTTAATAATTGGTTTGGGTATTAGTCGCTAACTAAACTGTAAGCACATGAATTGGTCGACCTGAAACCGGTACACCTAATCAGTGTCAAATTCGACCTGCAACAAAAGAACGGCGAACGAACTGCAAAGGGCATGTGCAAGGGCACAATAATTTTATTCTTTAGCCGTCTTGTCTGTCGACAGGTGTTTGAACCTAAGTATTAATACCTGGGTCACTCACTGTATCCTTATCGATATTTATCGGCCGCAATATCAGACGACTACAATATTGCTAGAACAATTTGTAGGATAACATTTTACCAAACTGAAGGTCGAAAATGCTACAGCACCTTTGCATAGATTTTTTACGTATTGAATAAACTGGTCCTTAAAACGTATGCGGATGCCGCGGATGGCTATAGAGTAGGAGAGACCAAAAATGAAAGATGGACGTAAGATGATGATGAGGAGGAGTATAACTGAGGTGAAGGCTAATATAGAAGTACGGAAGAAAACGTTGCGCTGACGACATCAAGTACATTGGGATAAGTGAAGGGCAAGAGAATAATAATGATTTTTTTTAAGGATGCGAAATCATCAAATGACTCCTTCCGCTCTGGGCGGAGCAGAAGGGAGTGTCAGACTTTTACTGACTAAAAACCATCCGTGTTCCTCCTAATGCCCGTTGCGTTCCAGGGCCGCGGTGACTCTTTCGAACAAATTCCGCATCTCTGGCAAGGATGAAACCTACCCGGCTACCCGTAGAACAGTTTCAATGAAAAGGGTGGTCGCATTGTTATCGTATTGACGTGTTAAGCTTGTCACGTGCGACGTGTTAAGGTGTTCTATCAAGGCTCCCGCCTTGATAGAACACCTTGCTATTGGTTGCGTTGCTTAGATAGGAAGTTTGCCTCTATGTATTCGTTAATTCATTTCTGAATCATAATTTATATTCATCTATTTAATTTTCAAGGAAATCTTGATTTGTATATTCTCATAACGTTTTTGTTTCTTATGTGTGGTTTGCTAGTTGATACTTTATTTTAGAGTTATTATAGTTGTTGATCTATCTTAACGTCTGTTTAGTTAAATTTGTTGGTAAGTGTTAGAATTTATGTTTACTTGTGTATTAGCGTTAAGTGTTCCTACCATACAATCTGCTAAGGTGAAGGTCACGTATAAGAACTCGTCGAAGATCAATCACCTTTCCTTCCAAATACCTTTTCCATTGCTCTAAGTTCAACATAATTTCTTACCTATCATTATGGTAACCACAGTGTAACCCTGAGGTACTCCCATTACCATTGAAATAGGATTTAAGCTAAATCCTTTTTGGTTTATAAATATTAAAACCCGTTATAATAATACATAGGTAACAAGGTTTAAAATCCAAAAATAGTTTTACTTCCGAATAAACGTGTCGCATATTTGTGAGAAACACATTCGAAAGCCTTGGAAAGATCGAAAATAAAATCAGAAGCAAGTCAATGACTTTGTTATTATTCGAATCTACCGGAGACTGCCCTGAATAGTTCATGTAGTGCTGAAAAACATTTTTTAGTGCTTTTCTATTCAATTTTCACATTAATAGTTAGCGTGAAAAAAAAACTGGGTCAGAGGACTACAACCTGTGACTAGCACTCGTTAAAGTTAAGTACTGCAATATTGTTATATATTTAGCATGTCCACATTGTCCACACACTACTCATTTTTAAAATTGTCCTACATTTGTATCAAACTGTGTATTTGCATTATTGATCGGTAGTATTGTCGATTGATTAATAATTGCGACATGTCGCGACGACGATAATCGATTCAGTGGTTACAGAGCATCATTGTCAACTACAGCCCTGACCTTTGTACTTAATCCGTTGACCCTATGCTTGTAGTTCTCAATAGATAGAGAGCTATTAAATGCCGGTTGATTTGGAAAGGAGACTTAATTTAAAACAAGTTGATACTGTCCACAACAAGTCATATTTAACCTTTTTGCTGAATCCGCCTTAAACAGCTTCCATAGTCGGATAATTATCAAGATTCTGACTGGCAACAACCTAGTCACGATTTACGGAGCCTTTGTATTTTCATTTCTACACGATAAGTAGGTACATACCTATTGCCATTTGAATTTTCTGTAAAGTGCCTGGAAGAGATTTCATTGCATTTTTTCGTTTGGAAATCCTCATTCAGTTCCTGTCCCGGGTGTCCCTAGTACGGGCAAAGTGGTCTAGCAGACTCTTACTGATTCGCTTTGTTTTCTTCTGAATATACCGTTCTGCATTCAACTACTCGATCTCTGGCAGGTTCTTCATTAATTGGTCTTCAATTTATGCAACTCCTATCTCATTATTTGAAGGCATTTTCCAGATGCTACTCCAGAACTTTTTACGACTTACGGTTGTTTAAATAATTAGATCTAATGTGTTGACACGAGGTGTCTTGATATTTGGCTCGCACTTCAAATACGTCTGGAAGGCTGTTATACATATTACTAATTACTACCGCCTGTAAAGGTTGATAAACGACTTAGCACAGTCCAGTCTTTATCTTTGTTACTCATTACTGTTCTTTTTCTGGGAGCCATGATTTTAGTAATAGTTGTTTAATGTAGGAAATATATGGACGCTATGTTGTTAACGTGAATGTGGTTAAGGTCACATCCTGTGTCCTTGAGTACAATGCCTTTCTTTTTGTATTTTTCTTTTGAATGGTCCTCGTATGAACGAGGCGAGCAATAAAGCAAAAATGAGTATTGCTTAGTTAGCATGAGCTCTGTCAGTAATACTTATTGCTTAGTTCTTTTCCTTGTGAGCAATAGAGTAATAAATTGTTTTTAGACAGCATATTGTCTGCCGCGTCCGTAGGAGAATACCCATTGCAGTCCCTACACGTGGTCCCCGGGTGGTGCTAATCAGGTGACACTAACTGGTGGTAGGCTTCGGCCGATGGCTTGCGACCACCCACTGGGCAAAGACGTACCGCCAAGTGGCCTAGCCGCGTTCCGGTACGATGCTCAGTGTAGCCAATCCAGAGGAGTTGGGTCGAAATTGTTGTTCCAATGCAGGCAGACCGACCAGGCTCGCGTTGATATGGGCGTATCGGAAGACTAGTCGCGGAGGGTAGCGGGATCCGAGGCACGGTGCGCCGCTGGCCGACCGCAGTTAGTTGGGGGCCCAAGTAGTGTACTAGCCATACATGAAAGGCTGCCCCTCCAACTGTCGAAAAATCCCGGAATGCACCATCGTGCTGGTTGGCGACCAGACGAGAGGGCCCGATGGACATTACGGGGGGCTCGGGCGTCCCCGCAGTCTCCAGACTAGTAGCGTGCCTGAGGGTTAGCAGCATGGAATCTCATTTCACTTCCTTCTCCTCTACCTTTCTCACTCAATATGACCAGGAACAAAAAGAGAAAAGCTGTACAGCGGCAGCACGCCCTCTCGCACAAAGTGCACCTCTCAAACATACGAGGTCTGCACTCAAATCTCGCCGCAGTCCATCACCACCTAGAGACTGAGAAACCAGCGCTCTTGTTTCTGTCAGAGACGCAGATCGGATGTCCGTCAGACGTGTCTTACCTTTTATACCCAGGGTTTACCCTGTAGCACCATTTCAAACCACGCGCGGGCGTATGTATGTACGCCCGTGACGACATCTGCTATCGGCGTTTCCGCAATCTTGAGGACTCCAGGTTCTCGACGCTGTGGGTTTTAGTGGACACAGGCCTGGACAAAATTGTCTACGCCTGTGTCTACCGTTCGCACAGCGGTGATTTGGAGGCGACTGGGCTTACACAGCACCTCAGTGAGGCGGCGGATGCGGCTCAGCAGCGGTATCCTTCTGCCCAATTGGTGCTACTGGGGGACTTCAACGCCCACCATCAGGAGTGGCTCTTCCCATACCAGTGCACAGACCATGCTGGGCGGGAGATGCGAAAGCTAGCGCTAGCGTTAAATCTTACCCAGTTGGTCCAGGGGGCAACGAGGGTTCCGGATGTTGATTCGCACACTGCCAATTGCTTGGACCTTCTGCTGACAACAGATCTAGACCGCTACTCGGTGTCGATTTCTTCACCACTGGGTAGTTCCCACCACTGTCTGGTGAAGTCTGTGTCCGTCTACTCCCCGCCCGATCCTAGCCCAAGAGGCACCCGGCGGGTATGGCAATACAGGTCAGCAGATTGGGATTGCATGCGTTTTTTCTTCGCATGTTATCCTTGGCAGCCTACTTGCTTTTCTTCGACTGATGCTTGGTCGTGCGCGGACGCCGTGACGGATGTGTTGCGGAGGGATCGGTTTGACCACATTAGCCGAATATGGAACAAACTTGCTTCATACCCAGCAGGCAGTAAGGTTTTTGGTCCCTGGCTGTCGGTCGAATCGAACTTCTGCCGCCCCTCACTACCACCACTGCTGAGACCCGACGGGACGCTGGCCCACTCCGCTGAGGAGAAAGCGAACTTGTTTGCTTCTTTGTTTGCGGAATCTTCACGTCTGGATCCTGGTGGTGCGAGGCCCCCTGCTTCTCCTGGTGGATGCGAGTCGAGTATGTCGAACATTCGAATTCATCAGAGGGACGTTCTTCGGGTACTGCGTAACCTAGACGTGAACAAGGCTAGTGGCCCCGACGGGATACCGGCAATTGTTTTGAGGACTTGTGCGCCTGAGTTGTCTCCAATCTTGACACGCCTATTTCGCCTTTCTTTTGAGACTGGAAAACTGCCGAAGGCTTGGAAGCAAGCTAACGTGCAGCCCGTGCCCAAGAAAGGTAGTCGAGCTGACCCGTCGAATTATAGACCTATCTCAGTAACGTCCATACTCTGTAAGAGTATGGAACGCGTGCTGAATCATAAACTCCTGGCATACCTAGAAGCGAGTGATCTCCTTAGTGACCGACAATACGGGTTCCGCCGAAATCGGTCAACTGGGGATCTTCTTGCGTATGCCATTTACATCTGGAGTGAGGCCACAGAGAAGCACGGGGAGGCACTAGCGGTCTCCCTTGACATCTCGAAGGCCTTCGACAGGGTCTGGCACGAAAGCCTTATTAGTAAGCTTCCTTCCTTCGGTCTGCCTGCCGGATTGTGTGATTGGATCGCGGATTTCCTGAGGGATCGGTCTATCCGAGTGGTCATAGATGGCTGCTCGTCTGGACTGCTGGATATTAATGCCGGGGTTCCTCAGAGGTCGGTGCTTTCGGCAACACTGTTCTTGCTGCATATTAATGATCTGCTTAAACCCGGTACTTTTGGGTATGCAGATGACAGCACTGTTGCTGAGAGATACATGTCCGACGCACGAGCTGGTGGGTCGCGGATCCGGTCTCTCCGGGAGGCTATGGTTGAGCGCTTGAACGTGTCCTTACAGGCTGTCTCAGAATGGGGCGATGCCAATCTGGTCAAGTTCAATGCTGCTAAGACCCAAGCGTGTCTGTTTTCCGCTAAAAGGAGCCAATTCCACCCAGCTCCATCTTTCCGAGGTGCAACCGTGCCGATAACCGAACAACTTGAGTTTCTTGGGGTTACGTTGACATCTACCCTGAATTTTGGCCCTTTCATAGAGGAAAAAGCTCAAGTGGCTGCAAAGAAGTTGGGGATCCTAGCAAAGGTGAGGCGGTACTTCACGCCGGAGCAGCTGCTCAAACTCTACCAAGCGCAAGTTCGATCATGTATGGAGTACTGCTCTCATCTTTGGGACGGATCTGCCAGATACCAGCTTGATGCCCTTGAGTAAATTGAGAAACGAGCCAAGAGGATCATCGGCAATGATAGGCTCGTCGCTACGAAGCTCCAAAGTCTTGAGCATCGACGACGAGTTGCTAGCCTGTCGGTTTTCTACCGGTTGCATTTTGGGGAATGTGCGACTGAATTGCATAATTTAATTCCACCAAGCCCGTTCCATCATAGGACCACAAGACGAACGGCGATGCGCCACCGGTACATGGTGAACATCCCACCCACGCGCACAAAACGTTTTGGGAACACATTCATTGTGCGTACAGCTAAGGAGTGGAATTCCCTGCCGGAGTCTGTGTTTCCTGATAGCTACAACCTGGGAGTCTTTAAGTCAAGAGTGAATAGGTTACTTCTAGGCAAGCGTGCTCCATCTTCGACCACATCATCGCTTACCATCAGGTGAGATAGTGGTCAAACGCGTGCCTATCAATAGTAAAAAAAAAAAAAATTGTATACAAACATTGCGTGTAAACATGCTGAATCAGTGCTTAATATTAGTGAATCAGCTATAACCAGTGAATAAGAATTGATCCCATTAATTAAGCTAGAATCCTTAGGTTAGGCACTGCTGACAAATACTTACCTCATGTAAACTAGGCACAATTTTGCGATATCTAATCTGAATGCCAGGTGTGAGTAAGTTTCATTTAATATTATTAATTAGCCTATCAGTTAATATAACAAAAATTATCTCTCCTTGCTTCAGGTGCATCAAAGTTGCCTTCAACGGTGGGTGGATGAAAAGCAGAGAGGCAACATAACCCGGAAAGTGTTGTGTCCACAGTGTAAAGCAGAGTATATTGTAGTGTTTCCGTCTATGGGAGCTTTCGTGGCTCTCTTGGATGCCATGGAAGGAAGACCGTAGTTATAAGAAACCTAATTATAGAACTTCTGTGCTGTAATACGGCATGGTCGAGTAATTTTTAAACCAGTCTCTATATGTTTGCGTAAAGGAAACTTGTTTTACGAGCAATGTAAATAACACGTTTGTTACATGCGTTATTATTATTATTTTAGTATTAAGCTCCTGACATCCGTCGTTACAATGCAGTTATGGATTTAACAATTTTTTGCACATCATAATTTACAAACAATGGTGCTTCGCTGGAGGAATTTGGCTCTAGTGGCACTTTTATTTAAGATTCATATTTTGACGATACTGTTATGCCCAGTTTCTGCAAAGTAATTATCACAAAATTAATGCGACAATTAGGTACCTACTGAGATTGCGTTAAATTCCGTGATTGGTCTTCTTTTTGTAAATACTAGTACACTACACTACTCTACTACTACTACTACGTAGTAGCTACTATTACCACAGCTGTTCAGCTTTATCTATCACTAGCACTGGGCCCGCAACTTCGTCCGCGCTGCACTTTTCTTAAGGATCCCTAGTTTCTTCTAATAATATAGCCTATGTTACTCAGGGATAATATAGCATTCTAATGGAGAGAGAATTTTTGAAATCGGTCGAGTTACAAATCTTTCTTTTTTATAATACCTATTATCTAGTGTAGAAGTCGTTATTATTCTAAGGTAGAAGTGTAGATTGGCCTCGTTATGAACGACGGGCAACTGCGGTGATGGTGGTAGGGTGTTGCATCATGCAACACCATACCATCACCATGCAAGTTGCATATCCTTGCCTTGTTGTTGCTTGCCTTTGGGATGGGCGGAGAATATACCATTTGGCCAGATTAATTTTACAGCAGCCAGCTTGGGTCCGCAATTCGCTATGACCTCTGACTCAAACTGTGATTGGTAATAGATCGTCAAATAAAATCATGTTTTATTAGGGTTCCGAACAAAAACCGGAACCCTTATAGGATCACTCGGGTGTCTGTCTGTTTGTCCGTCTGTCACAGCCAGTTTTCTCCGGAGCCACTGGACCGATTCTGTTGAAATTTGGTAAACATATGGACTTCTGTGACCCAAACACGGACGCGTTACGTAAATCATTATTAGTATTAGGATCACTTTTGAGGGTCAAACTAGAAAATTTTAAATAAAGGTTTTTTGAACAATATTGTGTGACATATCAAATGAAAGGGCTCACTGTAGGGGTTTTAAATATACTTTTTTCATAATTTTAAAATAAATGGTTTTGAAGTTATTCAAGAAATTAGACAAAAAATTACCATTCCCCACACTTATCTCCGAAACCACTAAGCCTAAAATTTTGAAAAAAATGGTGATAGATCTGTACTTATAGATAACAGGAAAACCTCTAAAAAGTTTATGGTGTTAAAATAACATGTTAAAAAAATGAAATTAGTTCGGAACCCGTTGCACGCGAGTCGACTCGCAGTTCGCCAGTTTTTTTTAATAGAGCTTGGAGGACACACAGTGTATCTCTTTGGTTTTGCCTGCCGTGTTTTGATTGTAGGTAAAGTGTAATAAAACTGAGTTCAATTGGTGTCACCAGCAATCTTATCTTGTTAACATCAGATTACATAACACTACAATGGAACTTGCAAACTGTTCTAGAAATTATTTTTAGCATACAACTAGGTAGGTATCAGCCGATCGCGTGTTTGTGGTGACACTTTCCTTAAGATAACCTAGCGTAGTACGGAGTTTCAATAGAATTAGAGGGCACTTTATACTGGTTGTGTCATCAGCACCACAGACGTGCGGCTCCCTGTACTTAGCAAACTATCTGTATCGTTGAAAATAGTAATAGATACAGGTTGATACCCTTCAAACCTTCTTGCCCTTTAAAACTAAGATTTATTTAGCTCAAACACTAATTCAGCCGATCATTGACTACGCTGATGCCTGCTATCTGGATGCTACTGAGGAGCTCTTAAACAAACTTGAGCGCTTGCAAAACTTATGCATTCGTTTTGTTTTTGGCCTGAGGAAATACGACCACATCTCTCAGTTCCGCAAGGATCTCAAGTGGCTCCCTATCCGACTTCGCAGGAACACTCGAATATTATGTCTCCTTTACAACATCCTCTTCAATCCTGCATACCCTAAGTACCTGCGCGATCGTTTTTCGTTTACACGCTCTACCGATGCGCTGTGTAGATCCCACCTCAAACTTCACCTAAACTTCCCATCTCATAAATCTCCTTCATATTCCCACTCCTTCTCGTTTACTGCAGTACGTCTGTGGAACTCACTCCCGCCTAACATACGTGAAAGTAAAAACATTTCCCTCTTCAAAAAAGAAGTCAAAGAGCATTATCTGTCCACTGTAGTGTAATCCTTTATATATTATAGGTATGTATTATTTTATTATAATTATGTATTTAGGCTAATCTATTTGTGTATATTTATTTGTATGTTTATTGTAGTTTATATTTATTATTGCGTAGTACATAATATACTTTAGTTAAGTTAGTATAGTCTATTTTAAGTTTTCTTCTCTGTCTCTCTACACACTGTGTCTACGTTTCTTATCCCACTCTTCTATCGCAGGTCTGCTGGAAGAAATTTCTATTGAAATAAGCAGTACCTTTGTGCTCTTTTGTCTGTATTTATTTATCTTTTTTTAAGTTTATTGTGTGTACATAAATAAATAAATAAATAATACCTGTATCCTCGAAACATTCATAGGTACATACATAATATTTGTTTAACTTTCGTAAGGAAAATGGTAGTTTGTAACTAATTTAAATACATAGCCACTTAGTTTAATCATGAACGGACGTATACATTGGAAATTCCTATACTTTATCCTGTTGTACGGTTAGCAAAAAAGTATAAATGGTGATTTGAACAGTGGTTAATTGAAGGCGAGGTTCTTATAACACACTTATTCAGCTTAAAGCTCCAAGTAATAAAGTTCGAGCTCATTGCCATTCATCATCATCATATCAGCCTGGAGACGTCCACTGCTGGACGGCGGCCTCCCCACGCGTGTCGCCACAACTACCGATCCTGTGCGAGAGCATCCATCGGCTACCCGCGACCCTCACCCTCATTGCCATTAACCGGACATAAATTCAGACTTCGAGCTGCTACTGGGAAATTCCAGAAGAAAAACCAAATTACATTTTGCCCGACCCAAGAACCGAACCGAGGACTTCATGCTCAGCAGTAGCACTTGCAACCACTAGACCAACTAGTCAGACTTTGGTAGTTAGTAGCCTAGTTTACGAGCTGAAAAAACCGGCCAAGTGCGAGTCGGACTCTAACACGAAGGTTTCCGTACCATAAACCGAAAATACGTTTCTTGAATGGGAGCCTCCTTTAATTTTAATTTAATTTTTACTATTTGTTTCGCGGCAATAGAAATACACTCTGCGAAAATTTCAACTGTCTAGCTATTACGGTTCTTGAGATACAGCCCGCTGACAGACAGACGGACGGACGGACAGCGGAGGCCTCAGTTGATTACCCTTTGGGTGCGAAACCCTATAAAAGTAATATAGAGATTTTGGAAGTCACAAAATTCAAACCGAAGAGTGATAGTCATGTGACTTCCAATAATCTTAGTTACGTAACATGTTGAAGAGGTGTGTCTGTTTATATTTCTTCTAACCAGCGTGTGACTTTTTATATATTCAAGTATGTATTTAGTTCATGATAACGAGTACCTAAATAGTTAAAATAAAATAAAATTAGTAGGCAACTAAAACGGTTGCATTTGTTTTTAGAACAAGCTGAACGCATGATAATAAAATTAAATTATTGTGTTTAGAAAGTGTGTCACCATCACCATTCAAAATTTTTTAGACTTCACAATAAACATGAGGAAATGATGCAGATTTCCTCGCCGTCAAAGTTCGGGCCATTTTCTAACCACGAGTATGTTGGGGCTGGATTCCAGTACAACCGGATGCAGCTGCTGAATATAATTATTTTAAACTAGCTTCTGCCAGCGGCTTCGCCCGCGTGGTCTCTAGGGAACATACCCCCGGGATAAAAAGTAGCCTATGTCCTTTCTCAGGCTCTAAACTATCTCTGTACCAAATTTTATTTAAATCGGTACAGT
>CANPUP010000041.1:0-26097 GCA_947578705.1 Lacanobia wlatinum
AACCGGGAACAAAATTTTGCACAGTGGTCAAAAAACCACTTTTTTCAGGAAAAAATCGAGTTTTTCAGCGACCGATGAAGGTTCCAGATCGCGCAAAAGCGCCGGGAAACTGGGTTAGATAGGCGAGAACCCGATTCTGCAAAAAGTTTTGAAATCCAGACAGGGAATTTCTGGATAAAAACGAAAAAGTATTAAAAATTTTGAAAAATTGCTAAGTACTAGAACTGAAAATATTTTTTCAGCTAGGTCAATAAAAATCCTGTCAAACCTTAGGGAAGACCTATAGGACCACGTATCAACCGAAAACCAGGTCAAAATATCTATCCTGGTTATAAAGATATTGCAATTTTTGTCTGGACGGGGCTCGGTTAGGTGGATTTCTTACTATGAGTACTAGCAATAAATATATAAATAATGATTTATTTTTGTGTGTTCCAGGCGAGCCAGCCGCACGAGTGAGGTGTCCAGAGATGCGTCTCGGCGCGGGCCAGCTAGCTAGGACGTTTTCAGAAACTAACCGGGAACAAAATTTTGCACAGTGGTCAAAAAACCACTTTTTTCAGGAAAAAATCGAGTTTTCAGCGACCGATGAAGGTTCCAGATCGCGCAAAGCGCCGGGAAACCTGGGTTAGATAGGCGAGAACCCGATTCTGCAAAAAGTTTTGAAATCCAGACAGGGAATTTCTGGATAAAAACGAAAAAGTATTAAAAATTTTGAAAAATTGCTAAGTACTAGAACTGAAAAATATTTTTTCAGCTAGGTCAATAAAAATCCTGTCAAACCTTAGGGAAGGACCTATAGGACCACGTATCAACCGAAAACCAGGTCAAAATATCTATCCTGGTTATAAAGATATTGCAATTTTTGTCTGGACGGGGCTCGGTTAGGTGGATTTCTTACTATGAGTACTAGCAATAAATATATAAATAATGATTTATTTTTGTGTGTTCCAGGCGAGCCAGCCGCACGAGTGAGGTGTCCAGAGATGCGTCTCGGCGCGGGCCAGCTAGCTAGGACGTTTTCAGAAACTAACCGGGAACAAAATTTTGCACAGTGGTCAAAAAACCACTTTTTTCAGGAAAAAATCGAGTTTTCAGCGACCGATGAAGGTTCCAGATCGCGCAAAGCGCCGGGAAACCTGGGTTAGATAGGCGAGAACCCGATTCTGCAAAAAGTTTTTGAAATCCAGACAGGGAATTTCTGGATAAAAACGAAAAAGTATTAAAAATTTTGAAAAAATTGCTAAGTACTAGAACTGAAAAATATTTTTTCAGCTAGGTCAATAAAAATCCTGTCAAACCTTAGGGAAGACCTATAGGACCACGTATCAACCGAAAACCAGGTCAAAATATCTATCCTGGTTATAAAGATATTGCAATTTTTGTCTGGACGGGGCTCGGTTAGGTGGATTTCTTACTATGAGTACTAGCAATAAATATATAAATAATGATTTATTTTTGTGTGTTCCAGGCGAGCCAGCCGCACGAGTGAGGTGTCCAGAGATGCGTCTCGGCGCGGGCCAGCTAGCTAGGACGTTTTCAGAAACTAACCGGGAACAAAATTTTGCACAGTGGTCAAAAAACCACTTTTTTCAGGAAAAAATCGAGTTTCAGCGACCGATGAAGGTTCCAGATCGCGCAAAGCGCCGGGAAACCTGGGTTAGATAGGCGAGAACCCGATTCTGCAAAAAGTTTTGAAATCCAGACAGGGAATTTCTGGATAAAAAACGAAAAAGTATTAAAAATTTTGAAAAAATTGCTAAGTACTAGAACTGAAAAATATTTTTTCAGCTAGGTCAATAAAAATCCTGTCAAACCTTAGGGAAGACCTATAGGACCACGTATCAACCGAAAACCAGGTCAAAATATCTATCCTGGTTATAAAGATATTGCAATTTTTGTCTGGACGGGGCTCGGTTAGGTGGATTTCTTACTATGAGTACTAGCAATAAATATATAAATAATGATTTATTTTTGTGTGTTCCAGGCGAGCCAGCCGCACGAGTGAGGTGTCCAGAGATGCGTCTCGGCGCGGGCCAGCTAGCTAGGACGTTTTCAGAAACTAACCGGGAACAAAATTTTGCACAGTGGTCAAAAAACCACTTTTTTCAGGAAAAAATCGAGTTTTCAGCGACCGATGAAGGTTCCAGATCGCGCAAAGCGCCGGGAAACCTGGGTTAGATAGGCGAGAACCCGATTCTGCAAAAAGTTTTGAAATCCAGACAGGGAATTTCTGGATAAAAACGAAAAAGTATTAAAAATTTTGAAAAAATTGCTAAGTACTAGAACTGAAAAATATTTTTTCAGCTAGGTCAATAAAAATCCTGTCAAACCTTAGGGAAGACCTATAGGACCACGTATCAACCGAAAACCAGGTCAAAATATCTATCCTGGTTATAAAGATATTGCAATTTTTGTCTGGACGGGGCTCGGTTAGGTGGATTTCTTACTATGAGTACTAGCAATAAATATATAAATAATGATTTATTTTTGTGTGTTCCAGGCGAGCCAGCCGCACGAGTGAGGTGTCCAGAGATGCGTCTCGGCGCGGGCCAGCTAGCTAGGACGTTTTCAGAAACTAACCGGAACAAAATTTTGCACAGTGGTCAAAAAACCACTTTTTTCAGGAAAAAATCGAGTTTTCAGCGACCGATGAAGGTTCCAGATCGCGCAAAGCGCCGGGAAACCTGGGTTAGATAGGCGAGAACCCGATTCTGCAAAAGTTTTGAAATCCAGACAGGGAATTTCTGGATAAAAACGAAAAAGTATTAAAAATTTTGAAAAAATTGCTAAGTACTAGAACTGAAAAAATATTTTTTTCAGCTAGGTCAATAAAAATCCTGTCAAACCTTAGGGAAGACCTATAGGACCACGTATCAACCGAAAACCAGGTCAAAATATCTATCCTGGTTATAAAGATATTGCAATTTTTGTCTGGACGGGGCTCGGTTAGGTGGATTTCTTACTATGAGTACTAGCAATAAATATATAAATAATGATTTATTTTTGTGTGTTCCAGGCGAGCCAGCCGCACGAGTGAGGTGTCCAGAGATGCGTCTCGGCGCGGGCCAGCTAGCTAGGACGTTTTCAGAAACTAACCGGGAACAAAATTTTGCACAGTGGTCAAAAAACCACTTTTTCAGGAAAAAATCGAGTTTTCAGCGACCGATGAAGGTTCCAGATCGCGCAAAGCGCCGGGAAACCTGGGTTAGATAGGCGAGAACCCGATTCTGCAAAAAGTTTTGAAATCCAGACAGGGAATTTCTGGATAAAAACGAAAAAGTATTAAAAATTTTGAAAAAATTGCTAAGTACTAGAACTGAAAAATATTTTTTTCAGCTAGGTCAATAAAAATCCTGTCAAACCTTAGGGAAGACCTATAGGACCACGTATCAACCGAAAACCAGGTCAAAATATCTATCCTGGTTATAAAGATATTGCAATTTTTGTCTGGACGGGGCTCGGTTAGGTGGATTTCTTACTATGAGTACTAGCAATAAATATATAAATAATGATTTATTTTTGTGTGTTCCAGGCGAGCCAGCCGCACGAGTGAGGTGTCAGAGATGCGTCTCGGCGCGGGCCAGCTAGCTAGGACGTTTTCAGAAACTAACCGGGAACAAAATTTTGCACAGTGGTCAAAAAACCACTTTTTTCAGGAAAAAATCGAGTTTTCAGCGACCGATGAAGGTTCCAGATCGCGCAAAGCGCCGGGAAACCTGGGTTAGATAGGCGAGAACCGATTCTGCAAAAAGTTTTGAAATCCAGACAGGGAATTTCTGGATAAAAACGAAAAAGTATTAAAAATTTGAAAAAATTGCTAAGTACTAGAACTGAAAAATATTTTTTCAGCTAGGTCAATAAAAATCCTGTCAAACCTTAGGGGAAGACCTATAGGACCACGTATCAACCGAAAACCAGGTCAAAATATCTATCCTGGTTATAAAGATATTGCAATTTTTGTCTGGACGGGGCTCGGTTAGGTGGATTTCATTACTATGAGTACTAGCAATAAATATATAAATAATGATTTATTTTTGTGTGTTCCAGGCGAGCCAGCCGCACGAGTGAGGTGTCCAGAGATGCGTCTCGTCTCGGCGCGGGCCAGCTAGCTAGGACGTTTTCAGAAACTAACCGGGAACAAAATTTTGCACAGTGGTCAAAAAACCACTTTTTTCAGGAAAAAATCGAGTTTTCAGCGACCGATGAAGGTTCCAGATCGCGCAAAGCGCCGGGAAACCTGGGTTAGATAGGCGAGAACCCGATTCTGCAAAAAGTTTTGAAATCCAGACAGGGAATTTCTGGATAAAAACGAAAAAGTATTAAAAATTTTGAAAAAATTGCTAAGTACTAGAACTGAAAAATATTTTTTCAGCTAGGTCAATAAAAATCCTGTCAAACCTTAGGGAAGACCTATAGGACCACGTATCAACCGAAAACCAGGTCAAAATATCTATCCTGGTTATAAAGATATTGCAATTTTTGTCTGGACGGGGCTCGGTTAGGTGGATTTCTTACTATGAGTACTAGCAATAAATATATAAATAATGATTTATTTTTGTGTGTTCCAGGCGAGCCAGCCGCACGAGTGAGGTGTCCAGAGATGCGTCTCGGCGCGGGCCAGCTAGCTAGGACGTTTTCAGAAACTAACCGGGAACAAAATTTTGCACAGTGGTCAAAAAACCACTTTTTTCAGGAAAAAATCGAGTTTTCAGCGACCGATGAAGGTTCCAGATCGCGCAAAGCGCCGGGAAACCTGGGTTAGATAGGCGAGAACCCGATTCTGCAAAAAGTTTTGAAATCCAGACAGGGAATTTCTGGATAAAAACGAAAAAGTATTAAAAATTTTGAAAAAATTGCTAAGTACTAGAACTGAAAAATATTTTTTCAGCTAGGTCAATAAAAATCCTGTCAAACCTTAGGGAAGACCTATAGGACCACGTATCAACCGAAAACCAGGTCAAAATATCTATCCTGGTTATAAAGATATTGCAATTTTTGTCTGGACGGGGCTCGGTTAGGTGGATTTCTTACTATGAGTACTAGCAATAAATATATAAATAATGATTTATTTTTGTGTGTTCCAGGCGAGCCAGCCGCACGAGTGAGGTGTTCCAGAGATGCGTCTCGGCGCGGGCCAGCTAGCTAGGACGTTTTCAGAAACTAACCGGGAACAAAATTTTGCACAGTGGTCAAAAAACCACTTTTTTCAGGAAAAAATCGAGTTTTCAGCGACCGATGAAGGTTCCAGATCGCGCAAAGCGCCGGGAAACCTGGGTTAGATAGGCGAGAACCCGATTCTGCAAAAAGTTTTGAAATCCAGACAGGGAATTTCTGGATAAAAACGAAAAAGTATTAAAAATTTTGAAAAAATTGCTAAGTACTAGAACTGAAAAATATTTTTTCAGCTAGGTCAATAAAAATCCTGTCAAACCTTAGGGAAGACCTATAGGACCACGTATCAACCGAAAACCAGGTCAAAATATCTATCCTGGTTATAAAGATATTGCAATTTTTGTCTGGACGGGGCTCGGTTAGGTGGATTTCTTACTATGAGTACTAGCAATAAATATATAAATAATGATTTATTTTTGTGTGTTCCAGGCGAGCCAGCCGCACGAGTGAGGTGTCCAGAGATGCGTCTCGGCGCGGGCCAGCTAGCTAGGACGTTTTCAGAAACTAACCGGGAACAAAATTTTGCACAGTGGTCAAAAAACCACTTTTTTCAGGAAAAAATCGAGTTTTCAGCGACCGATGAAGGTTCCAGATCGCGCAAAGCGCCGGGAAACCTGGGTTAGATAGGCGAGAACCCGATTCTGCAAAAAGTTTTGAAATCCAGACAGGGAATTTCTGGATAAAAACGAAAAAGTATTAAAAATTTTGAAAAAATTGCTAAGTACTAGAACTGAAAAATATTTTTTCAGCTAGGTCAATAAAAATCCTGTCAAACCTTAGGGAAGACCTATAGGACCACGTATCAACCGAAAACCAGGTCAAAATATCTATCCTGGTTATAAAGATATTGCAATTTTTGTCTGGACGGGGCTCGGTTAGGTGGATTTCTTACTATGAGTACTAGCAATAAATATATAAATAATGATTTATTTTTGTGTGTTCCAGGCGAGCCAGCCGCACGAGTGAGGTGTCCAGAGATGCGTCTCGGCGCGGGCCAGCTAGCTAGGACGTTTTCAGAAACTAACCGGGAACAAAATTTTGCACAGTGGTCAAAAAACCACTTTTTTCAGGAAAAAATCGAGTTTTCAGCGACCGATGAAGGTTCCAGATCGCGCAAAGCGCCGGGAAACCTGGGTTAGATAGGCGAGAACCCGATTCTGCAAAAAGTTTTGAAATCCAGACAGGGAATTTCTGGATAAAAACGAAAAAGTATTAAAAATTTTGAAAAAATTGCTAAGTACTAGAACTGAAAAATATTTTTTCAGCTAGGTCAATAAAAATCCTGTCAAACCTTAGGGAAGACCTATAGGACCACGTATCAACCGAAAACCAGGTCAAAATATCTATCCTGGTTATAAAGATATTGCAATTTTTGTCTGGACGGGGCTCGGTTAGGTGGATTTCTTACTATGAGTACTAGCAATAAATATATAAATAATGATTTATTTTTGTGTGTTCCAGGCGAGCCAGCCGCACGAGTGAGGTGTCCAGAGATGCGTCTCGGCGCGGGCCAGCTAGCTAGGACGTTTTCAGAAACTAACCGGGAACAAAATTTTGCACAGTGGTCAAAAAACCACTTTTTTCAGGAAAAAATCGAGTTTTCAGCGACCGATGAAGGTTCCAGATCGCGCAAAGCGCCGGGAAACCTGGGTTAGATAGGCGAGAACCCGATTCTGCAAAAAGTTTTGAAATCCAGACAGGGAATTTCTGGATAAAAACGAAAAAGTATTAAAAATTTTGAAAAAATTGCTAAGTACTAGAACTGAAAAATATTTTTTCAGCTAGGTCAATAAAAATCCTGTCAAACCTTAGGGAAGACCTATAGGACCACGTATCAACCGAAAACCAGGTCAAAATATCTATCCTGGTTATAAAGATATTGCAATTTTTGTCTGGACGGGGCTCGGTTAGGTGGATTTCTTACTATGAGTACTAGCAATAAATATATAAATAATGATTTATTTTTGTGTGTTCCAGGCGAGCCAGCCGCACGAGTGAGGTGTCCAGAGATGCGTCTCGGCGCGGGCCAGCTAGCTAGGACGTTTTCAGAAACTAACCGGGAACAAAATTTTGCACAGTGGTCAAAAAACCACTTTTTTCAGGAAAAAATCGAGTTTTCAGCGACCGATGAAGGTTCCAGATCGCGCAAAGCGCCGGGAAACCTGGGTTAGATAGGCGAGAACCCGATTCTGCAAAAAGTTTTGAAATCCAGACAGGGAATTTCTGGATAAAAACGAAAAAAGTATTAAAAATTTTGAAAAAATTGCTAAGTACTAGAACTGAAAAATATTTTTTCAGCTAGGTCAATAAAAATCCTGTCAAACCTTAGGGAAGACCTATAGGACCACGTATCAACCGAAAACCAGGTCAAAATATCTATCCTGGTTATAAAGATATTGCAATTTTTGTCTGGACGGGGCTCGGTTAGGTGGATTTCTTACTATGAGTACTAGCAATAAATATATAAATAATGATTTATTTTTGTGTGTTCCAGGCGAGCCAGCCGCACGAGTGAGGTGTCCAGAGATGCGTCTCGGCGCGGGCCAGCTAGCTAGGACGTTTTCAGAAACTAACCGGGAACAAAATTTTGCACAGTGGTCAAAAAACCACTTTTTTCAGGAAAAAATCGAGTTTTCAGCGACCGATGAAGGTTCCAGATCGCGCAAAGCGCCGGGAAACCTGGGTTAGATAGGCGAGAACCCGATTCTGCAAAAAGTTTTGAAATCCAGACAGGGAATTTCTGGATAAAAACGAAAAAGTATTAAAAATTTTGAAAAAATTGCTAAGTACTAGAACTGAAAAATATTTTTTCAGCTAGGTCAATAAAAATCCTGTCAAACCTTAGGGAAGACCTATAGGACCACGTATCAACCGAAAACCAGGTCAAAATATCTATCCTGGTTATAAAGATATTGCAATTTTTGTCTGGACGGGGCTCGGTTAGGTGGATTTCTTACTATGAGTACTAGCAATAAATATATAAATAATGATTTATTTTTGTGTGTTCCAGGCGAGCCAGCCGCACGAGTGAGGTGTCCAGAGATGCGTCTCGGCGCGGGCCAGCTAGCTAGGACGTTTTCAGAAACTAACCGGGAACAAAATTTTGCACAGTGGTCAAAAAACCACTTTTTTCAGGAAAAAATCGAGTTTTCAGCGACCGATGAAGGTTCCAGATCGCGCAAAGCGCCGGGAAACCTGGGTTAGATAGGCGAGAACCCGATTCTGCAAAAAGTTTTGAAATCCAGACAGGGAATTTCTGGATAAAAACGAAAAAGTATTAAAAATTTTGAAAAAATTGCTAAGTACTAGAACTGAAAAATATTTTTTCAGCTAGGTCAATAAAAATCCTGTCAAACCTTAGGGAAGACCTATAGGACCACGTATCAACCGAAAACCAGGTCAAAATATCTATCCTGGTTATAAAGATATTGCAATTTTTGTCTGGACGGGGCTCGGTTAGGTGGATTTCTTACTATGAGTACTAGCAATAAATATATAAATAATGATTTATTTTTGTGTGTTCCAGGCGAGCCAGCCGCACGAGTGAGGTGTCCAGAGATGCGTCTCGGCGCGGGCCAGCTAGCTAGGACGTTTTCAGAAACTAACCGGGAACAAAATTTTGCACAGTGGTCAAAAAACCACTTTTTTCAGGAAAAAATCGAGTTTTCAGCGACCGATGAAGGTTCCAGATCGCGCAAAGCGCCGGGAAACCTGGGTTAGATAGGCGAGAACCCGATTCTGCAAAAAGTTTTGAAATCCAGACAGGGAATTTCTGGATAAAAACGAAAAAGTATTAAAAATTTTGAAAAAATTGCTAAGTACTAGAACTGAAAAATATTTTTTCAGCTAGGTCAATAAAAATCCTGTCAAACCTTAGGGAAGACCTATAGGACCACGTATCAACCGAAAACCAGGTCAAAATATCTATCCTGGTTATAAAGATATTGCAATTTTTGTCTGGACGGGGCTCGGTTAGGTGGATTTCTTACTATGAGTACTAGCAATAAATATATAAATAATGATTTATTTTTGTGTGTTCCAGGCGAGCCAGCCGCACGAGTGAGGTGTCCAGAGATGCGTCTCGGCGCGGGCCAGCTAGCTAGGACGTTTTCAGAAACTAACCGGGAACAAAATTTTGCACAGTGGTCAAAAAACCACTTTTTTCAGGAAAAAATCGAGTTTTCAGCGACCGATGAAGGTTCCAGATCGCGCAAAGCGCCGGGAAACCTGGGTTAGATAGGCGAGAACCCGATTCTGCAAAAAGTTTTGAAATCCAGACAGGGAATTTCTGGATAAAAACGAAAAAGTATTAAAAATTTTGAAAAAATTGCTAAGTACTAGAACTGAAAAATATTTTTTCAGCTAGGTCAATAAAAATCCTGTCAAACCTTAGGGAAGACCTATAGGACCACGTATCAACCGAAAACCAGGTCAAAATATCTATCCTGGTTATAAAGATATTGCAATTTTTGTCTGGACGGGGCTCGGTTAGGTGGATTTCTTACTATGAGTACTAGCAATAAATATATAAATAATGATTTATTTTTGTGTGTTCCAGGCGAGCCAGCCGCACGAGTGAGGTGTCCAGAGATGCGTCTCGGCGCGGGCCAGCTAGCTAGGACGTTTTCAGAAACTAACCGGGAACAAAATTTTGCACAGTGGTCAAAAAACCACTTTTTTCAGGAAAAAATCGAGTTTTCAGCGACCGATGAAGGTTCCAGATCGCGCAAAGCGCCGGGAAACCTGGGTTAGATAGGCGAGAACCCGATTCTGCAAAAAGTTTTGAAATCCAGACAGGGAATTTCTGGATAAAAACGAAAAAGTATTAAAAATTTTGAAAAAATTGCTAAGTACTAGAACTGAAAAATATTTTTTCAGCTAGGTCAATAAAAATCCTGTCAAACCTTAGGGAAGACCTATAGGACCACGTATCAACCGAAAACCAGGTCAAAATATCTATCCTGGTTATAAAGATATTGCAATTTTTGTCTGGACGGGGCTCGGTTAGGTGGATTTCTTACTATGAGTACTAGCAATAAATATATAAATAATGATTTATTTTTGTGTGTTCCAGGCGAGCCAGCCGCACGAGTGAGGTGTCCAGAGATGCGTCTCGGCGCGGGCCAGCTAGCTAGGACGTTTTCAGAAACTAACCGGGAACAAAATTTTGCACAGTGGTCAAAAAACCACTTTTTTCAGGAAAAAATCGAGTTTTCAGCGACCGATGAAGGTTCCAGATCGCGCAAAGCGCCGGGAAACCTGGGTTAGATAGGCGAGAACCCGATTCTGCAAAAAGTTTTGAAATCCAGACAGGGAATTTCTGGATAAAAACGAAAAAGTATTAAAAATTTTGAAAAAATTGCTAAGTACTAGAACTGAAAAATATTTTTTCAGCTAGGTCAATAAAAATCCTGTCAAACCTTAGGGAAGACCTATAGGACCACGTATCAACCGAAAACCAGGTCAAAATATCTATCCTGGTTATAAAGATATTGCAATTTTTGTCTGGACGGGGCTCGGTTAGGTGGATTTCTTACTATGAGTACTAGCAATAAATATATAAATAATGATTTATTTTTGTGTGTTCCAGGCGAGCCAGCCGCACGAGTGAGGTGTCCAGAGATGCGTCTCGGCGCGGGCCAGCTAGCTAGGACGTTTTCAGAAACTAACCGGGAACAAAATTTTGCACAGTGGTCAAAAAACCACTTTTTTCAGGAAAAAATCGAGTTTTCAGCGACCGATGAAGGTTCCAGATCGCGCAAAGCGCCGGGAAACCTGGGTTAGATAGGCGAGAACCCGATTCTGCAAAAAGTTTTGAAATCCAGACAGGGAATTTCTGGATAAAAACGAAAAAGTATTAAAAATTTTGAAAAAATTGCTAAGTACTAGAACTGAAAAATATTTTTTCAGCTAGGTCAATAAAAATCCTGTCAAACCTTAGGGAAGACCTATAGGACCACGTATCAACCGAAAACCAGGTCAAAATATCTATCCTGGTTATAAAGATATTGCAATTTTTGTCTGGACGGGGCTCGGTTAGGTGGATTTCTTACTATGAGTACTAGCAATAAATATATAAATAATGATTTATTTTTGTGTGTTCCAGGCGAGCCAGCCGCACGAGTGAGGTGTCCAGAGATGCGTCTCGGCGCGGGCCAGCTAGCTAGGACGTTTTCAGAAACTAACCGGGAACAAAATTTTGCACAGTGGTCAAAAAACCACTTTTTTCAGGAAAAAATCGAGTTTTCAGCGACCGATGAAGGTTCCAGATCGCGCAAAGCGCCGGGAAACCTGGGTTAGATAGGCGAGAACCCGATTCTGCAAAAAGTTTTGAAATCCAGACAGGGAATTTCTGGATAAAAACGAAAAAGTATTAAAAATTTTGAAAAAATTGCTAAGTACTAGAACTGAAAAATATTTTTTCAGCTAGGTCAATAAAAATCCTGTCAAACCTTAGGGAAGACCTATAGGACCACGTATCAACCGAAAACCAGGTCAAAATATCTATCCTGGTTATAAAGATATTGCAATTTTTGTCTGGACGGGGCTCGGTTAGGTGGATTTCTTACTATGAGTACTAGCAATAAATATATAAATAATGATTTATTTTTGTGTGTTCCAGGCGAGCCAGCCGCACGAGTGAGGTGTCCAGAGATGCGTCTCGGCGCGGGCCAGCTAGCTAGGACGTTTTCAGAAACTAACCGGGAACAAAATTTTGCACAGTGGTCAAAAAACCACTTTTTTCAGGAAAAAATCGAGTTTTCAGCGACCGATGAAGGTTCCAGATCGCGCAAAGCGCCGGGAAACCTGGGTTAGATAGGCGAGAACCCGATTCTGCAAAAAGTTTTGAAATCCAGACAGGGAATTTCTGGATAAAAACGAAAAAGTATTAAAAATTTTGAAAAAATTGCTAAGTACTAGAACTGAAAAATATTTTTTCAGCTAGGTCAATAAAAATCCTGTCAAACCTTAGGGAAGACCTATAGGACCACGTATCAACCGAAAACCAGGTCAAAATATCTATCCTGGTTATAAAGATATTGCAATTTTTGTCTGGACGGGGCTCGGTTAGGTGGATTTCTTACTATGAGTACTAGCAATAAATATATAAATAATGATTTATTTTTGTGTGTTCCAGGCGAGCCAGCCGCACGAGTGAGGTGTCCAGAGATGCGTCTCGGCGCGGGCCAGCTAGCTAGGACGTTTTCAGAAACTAACCGGGAACAAAATTTTGCACAGTGGTCAAAAAACCACTTTTTTCAGGAAAAAATCGAGTTTTCAGCGACCGATGAAGGTTCCAGATCGCGCAAAGCGCCGGGAAACCTGGGTTAGATAGGCGAGAACCCGATTCTGCAAAAAGTTTTGAAATCCAGACAGGGAATTTCTGGATAAAAACGAAAAAGTATTAAAAATTTTGAAAAAATTGCTAAGTACTAGAACTGAAAAATATTTTTTCAGCTAGGTCAATAAAAATCCTGTCAAACCTTAGGGAAGACCTATAGGACCACGTATCAACCGAAAACCAGGTCAAAATATCTATCCTGGTTATAAAGATATTGCAATTTTTGTCTGGACGGGGCTCGGTTAGGTGGATTTCTTACTATGAGTACTAGCAATAAATATATAAATAATGATTTATTTTTGTGTGTTCCAGGCGAGCCAGCCGCACGAGTGAGGTGTCCAGAGATGCGTCTCGGCGCGGGCCAGCTAGCTAGGACGTTTTCAGAAACTAACCGGGAACAAAATTTTGCACAGTGGTCAAAAAACCACTTTTTTCAGGAAAAAATCGAGTTTTCAGCGACCGATGAAGGTTCCAGATCGCGCAAAGCGCCGGGAAACCTGGGTTAGATAGGCGAGAACCCGATTCTGCAAAAAGTTTTGAAATCCAGACAGGGAATTTCTGGATAAAAACGAAAAAGTATTAAAAATTTTGAAAAAATTGCTAAGTACTAGAACTGAAAAATATTTTTTCAGCTAGGTCAATAAAAATCCTGTCAAACCTTAGGGAAGACCTATAGGACCACGTATCAACCGAAAACCAGGTCAAAATATCTATCCTGGTTATAAAGATATTGCAATTTTTGTCTGGACGGGGCTCGGTTAGGTGGATTTCTTACTATGAGTACTAGCAATAAATATATAAATAATGATTTATTTTTGTGTGTTCCAGGCGAGCCAGCCGCACGAGTGAGGTGTCCAGAGATGCGTCTCGGCGCGGGCCAGCTAGCTAGGACGTTTTCAGAAACTAACCGGGAACAAAATTTTGCACAGTGGTCAAAAAACCACTTTTTTCAGGAAAAAATCGAGTTTTCAGCGACCGATGAAGGTTCCAGATCGCGCAAAGCGCCGGGAAACCTGGGTTAGATAGGCGAGAACCCGATTCTGCAAAAAGTTTTGAAATCCAGACAGGGAATTTCTGGATAAAAACGAAAAAGTATTAAAAATTTTGAAAAAATTGCTAAGTACTAGAACTGAAAAATATTTTTTCAGCTAGGTCAATAAAAATCCTGTCAAACCTTAGGGAAGACCTATAGGACCACGTATCAACCGAAAACCAGGTCAAAATATCTATCCTGGTTATAAAGATATTGCAATTTTTGTCTGGACGGGGCTCGGTTAGGTGGATTTCTTACTATGAGTACTAGCAATAAATATATAAACAATGATTTATTTTTGTGTGTTCCAGGCGAGCCAGCCGCACGAGTGAGGTGTCCAGAGATGCGTCTCGGCGCGGGCCAGCTAGCTAGGACGTTTTCAGAAACTAACCGGGAACAAAATTTTGCACAGTGGTCAAAAAACCACTTTTTTCAGGAAAAAATCGAGTTTTCAGCGACCGATGAAGGTTCCAGATCGCGCAAAGCGCCGGGAAACCTGGGTTAGATAGGCGAGAACCCGATTCTGCAAAAAGTTTTGAAATCCAGACAGGGAATTTCTGGATAAAAACGAAAAAGTATTAAAAATTTTGAAAAAATTGCTAAGTACTAGAACTGAAAAATATTTTTTCAGCTAGGTCAATAAAAATCCTGTCAAACCTTAGGGAAGACCTATAGGACCACGTATCAACCGAAAACCAGGTCAAAATATCTATCCTGGTTATAAAGATATTGCAATTTTTGTCTGGACGGGGCTCGGTTAGGTGGATTTCTTACTATGAGTACTAGCAATAAATATATAAATAATGATTTATTTTTGTGTGTTCCAGGCGAGCCAGCCGCACGAGTGAGGTGTCCAGAGATGCGTCTCGGCGCGGGCCAGCTAGCTAGGACGTTTTCAGAAACTAACCGGGAACAAAATTTTGCACAGTGGTCAAAAAACCACTTTTTTCAGGAAAAAATCGAGTTTTCAGCGACCGATGAAGGTTCCAGATCGCGCAAAGCGCCGGGAAACCTGGGTTAGATAGGCGAGAACCCGATTCTGCAAAAAGTTTTGAAATCCAGACAGGGAATTTCTGGATAAAAACGAAAAAGTATTAAAAATTTTGAAAAAATTGCTAAGTACTAGAACTGAAAAATATTTTTTCAGCTAGGTCAATAAAAATCCTGTCAAACCTTAGGGAAGACCTATAGGACCACGTATCAACCGAAAACCAGGTCAAAATATCTATCCTGGTTATAAAGATATTGCAATTTTTGTCTGGACGGGGCTCGGTTAGGTGGATTTCTTACTATGAGTACTAGCAATAAATATATAAATAATGATTTATTTTTGTGTGTTCCAGGCGAGCCAGCCGCACGAGTGAGGTGTCCAGAGATGCGTCTCGGCGCGGGCCAGCTAGCTAGGACGTTTTCAGAAACTAACCGGGAACAAAATTTTGCACAGTGGTCAAAAAACCACTTTTTTCAGGAAAAAATCGAGTTTTCAGCGACCGATGAAGGTTCCAGATCGCGCAAAGCGCCGGGAAACCTGGGTTAGATAGGCGAGAACCCGATTCTGCAAAAAGTTTTGAAATCCAGACAGGGAATTTCTGGATAAAAACGAAAAAGTATTAAAAATTTTGAAAAAATTGCTAAGTACTAGAACTGAAAAATATTTTTTCAGCTAGGTCAATAAAAATCCTGTCAAACCTTAGGGAAGACCTATAGGACCACGTATCAACCGAAAACCAGGTCAAAATATCTATCCTGGTTATAAAGATATTGCAATTTTTGTCTGGACGGGGCTCGGTTAGGTGGATTTCTTACTATGAGTACTAGCAATAAATATATAAATAATGATTTATTTTTGTGTGTTCCAGGCGAGCCAGCCGCACGAGTGAGGTGTCCAGAGATGCGTCTCGGCGCGGGCCAGCTAGCTAGGACGTTTTCAGAAACTAACCGGGAACAAAATTTTGCACAGTGGTCAAAAAACCACTTTTTTCAGGAAAAAATCGAGTTTTCAGCGACCGATGAAGGTTCCAGATCGCGCAAAGCGCCGGGAAACCTGGGTTAGATAGGCGAGAACCCGATTCTGCAAAAAGTTTTGAAATCCAGACAGGGAATTTCTGGATAAAAACGAAAAAGTATTAAAAATTTTGAAAAAATTGCTAAGTACTAGAACTGAAAAATATTTTTTCAGCTAGGTCAATAAAAATCCTGTCAAACCTTAGGGAAGACCTATAGGACCACGTATCAACCGAAAACCAGGTCAAAATATCTATCCTGGTTATAAAGATATTGCAATTTTTGTCTGGACGGGGCTCGGTTAGGTGGATTTCTTACTATGAGTACTAGCAATAAATATATAAATAATGATTTATTTTTGTGTGTTCCAGGCGAGCCAGCCGCACGAGTGAGGTGTCCAGAGATGCGTCTCGGCGCGGGCCAGCTAGCTAGGACGTTTTCAGAAACTAACCGGGAACAAAATTTTGCACAGTGGTCAAAAAACCACTTTTTTCAGGAAAAAATCGAGTTTTCAGCGACCGATGAAGGTTCCAGATCGCGCAAAGCGCCGGGAAACCTGGGTTAGATAGGCGAGAACCCGATTCTGCAAAAAGTTTTGAAATCCAGACAGGGAATTTCTGGATAAAAACGAAAAAGTATTAAAAATTTTGAAAAAATTGCTAAGTACTAGAACTGAAAAATATTTTTTCAGCTAGGTCAATAAAAATCCTGTCAAACCTTAGGGAAGACCTATAGGACCACGTATCAACCGAAAACCAGGTCAAAATATCTATCCTGGTTATAAAGATATTGCAATTTTTGTCTGGACGGGGCTCGGTTAGGTGGATTTCTTACTATGAGTACTAGCAATAAATATATAAATAATGATTTATTTTTGTGTGTTCCAGGCGAGCCAGCCGCACGAGTGAGGTGTCCAGAGATGCGTCTCGGCGCGGGCCAGCTAGCTAGGACGTTTTCAGAAACTAACCGGGAACAAAATTTTGCACAGTGGTCAAAAAACCACTTTTTTCAGGAAAAAATCGAGTTTTCAGCGACCGATGAAGGTTCCAGATCGCGCAAAGCGCCGGGAAACCTGGGTTAGATAGGCGAGAACCCGATTCTGCAAAAAGTTTTGAAATCCAGACAGGGAATTTCTGGATAAAAACGAAAAAGTATTAAAAATTTTGAAAAAATTGCTAAGTACTAGAACTGAAAAATATTTTTTCAGCTAGGTCAATAAAAATCCTGTCAAACCTTAGGGAAGACCTATAGGACCACGTATCAACCGAAAACCAGGTCAAAATATCTATCCTGGTTATAAAGATATTGCAATTTTTGTCTGGACGGGGCTCGGTTAGGTGGATTTCTTACTATGAGTACTAGCAATAAATATATAAATAATGATTTATTTTTGTGTGTTCCAGGCGAGCCAGCCGCACGAGTGAGGTGTCCAGAGATGCGTCTCGGCGCGGGCCAGCTAGCTAGGACGTTTTCAGAAACTAACCGGGAACAAAATTTTGCACAGTGGTCAAAAAACCACTTTTTTCAGGAAAAAATCGAGTTTTCAGCGACCGATGAAGGTTCCAGATCGCGCAAAGCGCCGGGAAACCTGGGTTAGATAGGCGAGAACCCGATTCTGCAAAAAGTTTTGAAATCCAGACAGGGAATTTCTGGATAAAAACGAAAAAGTATTAAAAATTTTGAAAAAATTGCTAAGTACTAGAACTGAAAAATATTTTTTCAGCTAGGTCAATAAAAATCCTGTCAAACCTTAGGGAAGACCTATAGGACCACGTATCAACCGAAAACCAGGTCAAAATATCTATCCTGGTTATAAAGATATTGCAATTTTTGTCTGGACGGGGCTCGGTTAGGTGGATTTCTTACTATGAGTACTAGCAATAAATATATAAATAATGATTTATTTTTGTGTGTTCCAGGCGAGCCAGCCGCACGAGTGAGGTGTCCAGAGATGCGTCTCGGCGCGGGCCAGCTAGCTAGGACGTTTTCAGAAACTAACCGGGAACAAAATTTTGCACAGTGGTCAAAAAACCACTTTTTTCAGGAAAAAATCGAGTTTTCAGCGACCGATGAAGGTTCCAGATCGCGCAAAGCGCCGGGAAACCTGGGTTAGATAGGCGAAAACCCGATTCTGCAAAAAGTTTTGAAATCCAGACAGGGAATTTCTGGATAAAAACGAAAAAGTATTAAAAATTTTGAAAAAATTGCTAAGTACTAGAACTGAAAAATATTTTTTCAGCTAGGTCAATAAAAATCCTGTCAAACCTTAGGGAAGACCTATAGGACCACGTATCAACCGAAAACCAGGTCAAAATATCTATCCTGGTTATAAAGATATTGCAATTTTTGTCTGGACGGGGCTCGGTTAGGTGGATTTCTTACTATGAGTACTAGCAATAAATATATAAATAATGATTTATTTTTGTGTGTTCCAGGCGAGCCAGCCGCACGAGTGAGGTGTCCAGAGATGCGTCTCGGCGCGGGCCAGCTAGCTAGGACGTTTTCAGAAACTAACCGGGAACAAAATTTTGCACAGTGGTCAAAAAACCACTTTTTTCAGGAAAAAATCGAGTTTTCAGCGACCGATGAAGGTTCCAGATCGCGCAAAGCGCCGGGAAACCTGGGTTAGATAGGCGAGAACCCGATTCTGCAAAAAGTTTTGAAATCCAGACAGGGAATTTCTGGATAAAAACGAAAAAGTATTAAAAATTTTGAAAAAATTGCTAAGTACTAGAACTGAAAAATATTTTTTCAGCTAGGTCAATAAAAATCCTGTCAAACCTTAGGGAAGACCTATAGGACCACGTATCAACCGAAAACCAGGTCAAAATATCTATCCTGGTTATAAAGATATTGCAATTTTTGTCTGGACGGGGCTCGGTTAGGTGGATTTCTTACTATGAGTACTAGCAATAAATATATAAATAATGATTTATTTTTGTGTGTTCCAGGCGAGCCAGCCGCACGAGTGAGGTGTCCAGAGATGCGTCTCGGCGCGGGCCAGCTAGCTAGGACGTTTTCAGAAACTAACCGGGAACAAAATTTTGCACAGTGGTCAAAAAACCACTTTTTTCAGGAAAAAATCGAGTTTTCAGCGACCGATGAAGGTTCCAGATCGCGCAAAGCGCCGGGAAACCTGGGTTAGATAGGCGAGAACCCGATTCTGCAAAAAGTTTTGAAATCCAGACAGGGAATTTCTGGATAAAAACGAAAAAGTATTAAAAATTTTGAAAAAATTGCTAAGTACTAGAACTGAAAAATATTTTTTCAGCTAGGTCAATAAAAATCCTGTCAAACCTTAGGGAAGACCTATAGGACCACGTATCAACCGAAAACCAGGTCAAAATATCTATCCTGGTTATAAAGATATTGCAATTTTTGTCTGGACGGGGCTCGGTTAGGTGGATTTCTTACTATGAGTACTAGCAATAAATATATAAATAATGATTTATTTTTGTGTGTTCCAGGCGAGCCAGCCGCACGAGTGAGGTGTCCAGAGATGCGTCTCGGCGCGGGCCAGCTAGCTAGGACGTTTTCAGAAACTAACCGGGAACAAAATTTTGCACAGTGGTCAAAAAACCACTTTTTTCAGGAAAAAATCGAGTTTTCAGCGACCGATGAAGGTTCCAGATCGCGCAAAGCGCCGGGAAACCTGGGTAAAAAAAAAAAAAAAAAAAAAAAAAAAAAAAAAAAAAAAGGTTAGGTTAGGTTACCCCCCGCTGGGGGCGGCTTCACCGGAGGAGGGGATCCCTCCGGTGACGGCGGACGAATTTCGCGCGGAGGTTCTGAGCCTCCGCGCGAAAAAGACGGCCCCTGGGCCGGACGGCGTCCCTGCACGGGTGGTGGCAATAGCTGCCGCTCAGATGGAGGACCGGTTTCGGGACCTTTTCAGCGCGTGTTTTGCGGCTGGGAGGTTCCCGAAACCGTGGAAGGAGGGGCAGCTGTGCCTCCTCCGAAAGGAGGGACGCCCGGCGAATTCCCCCTCGGCGTACCGGCCCATCGTTCTGCTCGATGAGGTCGGTAAAATGTTCGAGGGGGTCATCGCCTCCCGGCTCAGTGGCCTGTTGCGGGGAGTAGGGCCAGACCTGTCGGACGCCCAGTTCGGGTTCCGACAGGGGCGTTCGACCATCGACGCACTGGCCCTACTCAAGGCCCAGGTGAAGGACGCGGTGGAGGCGGGGGAGGGGGTGTTGGCGGTGTCGTTCGACATTGCCAACGCCTTCAACTCCGTCCCCCACTCGACCATATTGGAGGCGCTCCGGTATCACGGAGTGCCCCAATACCTGAGGAACGTCCTGGCCAGCTACTTGGAGGACAGAGAGGTCCTCCTCGTGGACAAACTGGCCAGGATGAGACGGTACGCAGCCGAGTCCGGTGTTCCGCAGGGGTCTGTCTTAGGGCCCCCCCTGTGGAACATCGGCTTCGACTGGCTCCTGCGGGGAGCCCTCCTCCAGGGCACGAGTGTCATCTGCTACGCGGATGACACTCTGCTCACTGCCCGGGGGAGGAGCTTCGGAGAGGCGGCCTGTTTGGCCTCGGCTGGCGGATCCTTAATTGCGGGGAGGATCCGCCGCCTGGGATTGAGGGTGGCGCTGAGCAAGACCGAGGCAGTGTTCTTTCACGGGCCTCGGCAGCGCTGCCCTCCAGACGCCCACATTGTTGTGGATGGCGTCAGGATAGGGGTCCAGGCCCAGATGAAATATCTGGGCCTGGTGCTGGACAGCAGGTGGCGCTTCGGCCCACACTTTAGCGGGCTGTCGACGCGCCTGCTGAAATCTGCGGACGCCCTGTCCTGGCTCCTCCCAAACCTGGGGGGGCCGAACGCGCGATGCCGGCGCTTGTATGCCGGCATCCTGCGGAGTATGGCCCTGTACGGGGCCCCCATCTGGGCGGACTCCCTCCATAGGAGGGAGAATGCCACCGCCATCCGCAGGCCCCAAAGGGCCATTGCACAGCGGGTGGCGAGGGCTTACCGCTCGGTGGGGTTCTCGGCGGCGTGCGCTCTGGCTAGCACCCCTCCTTGGGAGTTGGAGGCGTGGGTGCTCGCCAGAGTGTACGAGTGGACGGCGCGGCGAAAGGCGCTAGGAGAGCGCCCCGTCGCGGAAGAGCGGGAGGCCGTGCGGCGGGAGGCGAGGGACGCCATCATCGTCCATTGGACGGAGGACCTCGCCTCCGCCACCTTTGGCCGCCGAACCCTGGACGCGCTCGGTCCGGTCCTGCGGGACTGGCTCGAGCGCCCCCACGGTTTCCTCTCTTTCCGTCTGGTACAGGTGTTATCCGGGCATGGCTGTTTCGGATCGCACCTGCGCCGGATCGGGAGGGAGGAAACTCCGGCGTGCCACGACTGCGGCGCGGCAGAGGACACGGCACAGCACACCCTCGAGGTGTGCCCGGCTTGGTCCGAGCTGCGCCGCAGTCTCACCGCGGTGGTCGGCCAGGACCTCTCACTACCCGGCGTGGTCAGCGCCATGCTGGAGAGTGAGGGGGCCTGGTCAGCGGTAGCCTCCTTTTGCGAGGCGGTTATCTCGCAAAAGGAGGCGGCGGAGCGCGAGCGGGAGGACGACCCTCTCGCTGCGCCGCTCCGCAGGCGAAGAAGAGGTAGGAGAAGGCGTAACCTTCTCCCTCCTCGTGGTGGTGATGGGCGGGCGATAGGCGCGGGGGCGCCTTCGCCCGCATTGCACCCGTCACCACCTTCGTCGGACATTCCCGGCCCTCCCCCCACGGGGAGGGCGTGAAGGGCCCGCTGTGAAGGCGGGCGGACGTCGGAGGGGGGCTGGACGTAAAGGCTCTGCCGATCTCCCAGTCCCTCTCCACTCAGACGATGCGGGAATGCCGCTGGGTTATTTTAGTGGGTATACCGGGCTAGCCCGGGGAGTCCCACACGGCTCCCCCATCCCCCGATGGGAGGGTGTGCGTAATGCATTTTTTCCCAGCGCAAAAAAAAAAAAAAAAAAAAAAAAAAAAAAAAAAAAAAAAAAAAAAAAAAAAGGTTAGGTTGGGGGACCCCCTCACACTGCTTGCGTCCACGTCGCGTCCCCTGGAAACGGCCCAGTTCTGTCACCGTAACGGAGTGGCAGACTGGGTACGGCCAAAGTGCAGTGTGCTTTCGTAGCTATCAAAATATTTTTAACCTGTTTTTAAATATTTTTGCGTTGTTTTAGTTGCGAACCTGTTGGAGGCCTTTTTATTTTATTTTAAAAATGCCTAAACCCTTGCGGGACGCCTGCGGGCGTTTTTTAAAACCTAAAGGCCCTTCTCAGGGCCAACCCAAAGGCCCTTCTCAGGGCCAACCAAAAGGCCCTTCTCAGGGCCAATCCGACGCTTCGGCGTCAGAGGCAAGCCGCGCGCCGTCTGCGGCGAGCCTCTTCGGAACGGCGGACTCGTTGTCGGACTCCGACAATGAGTCCGTGATCAGCGTCTCGGACGCGGGCGACTCTCGGTCGCGGAAGCGGGCCTATCTGAAGGATGGGTCCGAGGGCTCCTCGGCCTCGGGTTCGGCGAGGAAGTCCAGAGCCAAGAAGCCGACGACGGCCGCAGACACCCACGTCGTGGGTCTCGCGGACGCCGAACGCCAATTAGACCTGGCTCAGCGGGCGCAGCGCCAGCAGGAGCTGGAGGAACGGGTTGCTGCGAAGGAGCAACGGGCTCGTGCTTCCCGGGCCAAGTCCGGATACGGTGCGTCCCGCGTGCTGTACGCGGACTACTCGTTGGCCGAGCTGGAGCGGATGGCGGAGGAGGACGAGGAGGAGATCGCGGAGGTCGCCTCTAAGTCCTCCAACCTAAAAGGGACCTTCCAGAAGGCCCTTAAATGTAGGGCGGCGAGCATGCGCGGTATCGTCGCGGAGTTGGTCCAGCGGAAGGCGACCGACGAGACGAGGGAATTGCAGGCGATAGTCGATCGCCTGCAATTAGAAGTCAGCCAGCTTCATCAGAAGCTGGCTGATGTCACAGCTCGGCCAAACCAGGCCGAGCCTAGACCTGCGGCAGAGGCCCCCTCCTCCAACCTTGAGGATGTAATCCGAAAGGTTGTAATGGAGGAGCGGGCCTTCACTAGGGCCTGCCTAGCAGGCATCGAGGACCGGCTCTTGCCGGAGAAGCGCCTCCGACCGCCGCTTGCGGCGGACAAGAGGCGAAGCGAGCCGGGGCCGTCCTCCCAGAGCGAAGACGCCCTTCTCCCTTCGACCACCCCGTCCAACCAGCAGGGCTGGACCGAAGTGGTCAGGAAGGGGAAGGGCAAGGGCACGGGCAAGAAGGCGGCAGCGGCCGTCTCTGCCGCCCCCGCCACCACGCCGCCCGGCCAGTCGCAGAGGACTGGTAAGGGAAAGGGGAAGGGCAAGGCCAGCACGGCGGCGCCAGTCGTCCCCGCCGTCCCCACCACCACGCCTCCCAGCCAGTCGGCCAGCAAGGGGAAGGGCAAGGGGAATTGGAAAAGGACGCTCGTCCCCCCGAAGTCCGCGGCCGTCGTGGTGACGCTCACCGCGGAGGCTGCGGAGCGAGGGGAGACGTACGCGTCCATCCTTTTGCGGGCGCGTGCCAATGCCGATCCCACCCAACTGGGGATCGGCAAAGTGTCTTGCCGGCGGACCCAAGCCGGGGCTCGAATTTTCGAGTTCCCGGGGGCGGAAGGCAGCGCCAGCGCTGACCTCTTCGCAGCTAAGCTGCAGGAGGTCATCGCTGACGCAGCCAAGGTGGCCCGACCGGTAAAGTCGGCGGCCATTGAGGTGACCGACCTCGACGACTCGGTCACCAAGGAGGAGGTGGTGGCAAAAGTCGCAGCCATTGGGGGCTGCGACGTCGCAGCGGTACAGGGCCGGGACATCAGGCCCGGCCGCGGCGGCATGGGCACTATTCGCCTGGAGTGCCCAGTCGCCGTTGCCAAAGCCGTCCTTAATAAAGGACGGCTAACCGTCGGCTTCAGCTCGGGTGTGGTCCGAGCACTGGAGGACCAACCTCTCCGGTGCTACAGGTGCTTCGGCATCGGCCACACCCGGGCCCTCTGTCCGTCCTCGGTCGACAGGACGGACAGCTGCTACCGCTGCGGCAGGGACGGCCACAAGTCCGCCTCCTGCACGGCCGCCACACCGCACTGCGCCGTGTGTGCCGCCAGCGGCCGGCCGGCAGGCCACGTAATGAAGGGGAGGATGTGCAATCCTCCCCTTAAAAGGGGCAAAGCGCAGGCGCCGGTCGGGCCTGCTGCTGGCACCGTGGTTCCAGAGGCCGGAACCACGGTGGCTGCGGAGGAGGGGGGTGCGATGTCCGATTGATGGCCGTATCAGTCGAACATCGCATCCTCCAGGCGAACACCAACCACTGCCGGGCAGCCCAGGATCTGCTGATGCAGACCATGGCTGAGTGGTTGGTGGACTTGGCGGTGGTCGCCGAGCCTTACTCGGTCCCTGGCCATTGGCTGGGCGACCGAGACGGCTTGGTGGCGTTGGCGGCGCGGTCTTCCACAGACTCCCCTCCCCTCTCGCTCTTAGAGAGGGGACCGGGATACGTGGCCGCCGCGTCGGGAGATGTGGCCCTTGTGGGGGTCTATTTCTCCCCAAACCGCCCTCTCACGGACTTTGAGGACTTCCTGGAGGTCCTCACTGCTGCCGTAGGGAGGGCGTCGCCGCGCCAGGTCGTCGTGTTGGGCGACCTGAACGCCAAGTCGGTGGCATGGGGCAACCCGGCTGCCTCGTGCAACGTCCGGGGACGCGCCGTCGAGTTTTGGGCGGCGTCATGCGGCGTGTCCCTCCTCAACAGGGGGGCGGTCCACACATGCGTGCGGCAACGGGGAGGGTCGGTGGTTGACGTCTCGTTTGCCACCCCCGTCCTTGCCGCACGCATTGTGAACTGGCGGGTGGAGTTGGTGGAGACCTTGTCGGACCACCGTTATGTGCGGTTCGACATCTCCACCCAGAGCCCTCGTGGGCAGATGGCCCGCTCTAGCGGGTCTCCCTTCCCACGGTGGGCTCTCACTCGCCTGGACCGGGAGGCAGCCAAGGAGGCGGCCTTCCTCCAGGACTGGCTGTCGCCCCCTGTTGGGAATTTGGACGTGGACGCCGCAGCGGTCCGGCTCAGGGCATCCCTGACCGAGGTGTGCAACTCCAGCATGCCTCGGTCTCGCCGCCCGACTCCCCGTCGTGCCGTCTATTGGTGGACGGAGGAACTGGCGGGGCTCCGAGCCTCCTGTGTGGCAGCCAGGAGGGCCTACACTCGGAGCCGTCGGCGCAGCGCCCGTAGTCAGGCAGACGAGGACCGCCTCTACGCCTCTTACCGAGAGGCAAAGGCGGTCCTCAAGTCGGCAATGGGCGCTGCCAAAGACGCGGCGAGGGCCGAGATGCTCGAGGGTCTCGACAGGGATCCCTATGGGAGACCATATAAGGCGGCGCGGAACCAACTCCGCCCCCATGGTCCCCCATTGACAGAGACCCTCGAGCCGGCTTTGCTGGATGGGGTGGTTCGGTCCCTGTTTCCGCGCAGGACCGACTTCACCCCACCAACGATGGACCCCCCGCGGGGGGCGGCTTCACCGGAGGAGGGGATCCCTCCGGTGACGGCGGAGGAATTTCGCGCGGGGGTTCTCAGCCTCCGCGCGAAGAAGACGGCCCCTGGGCCGGACGGCGTCCCTGCACGGGTGGTGGCAATAGCTGCCGCTCAGATGGAGGACCGGTTTCGGGACCTTTTCAGCGCGTGTTTTACGGCTGGGAGGTTCCCGAAACCGTGGAAGGAGGGGCAGCTATGCCTCCTCCGAAAGGAGGGACGCCCGGCGGATTCCCCCTCGGCGTACCGGCCCATCGTTCTGCTCGATGAGGTCGGTAAAATGTTCGAGGGGGTCATCGCCTCCCGGCTCAGTGGCCTGTTGCGGGGAGTAGGGCCAGACCTGTCGGACGCCCAGTTCGGGTTCCGACAGGGGCGTTCGACAATCGACGCACTGGCCCTACTCAAGGCCCAGGTGAAGGGGGCGGTGGAGGCGGGGGAGGGGGTGTTGGCGGTGTCATTCGACATTGCCAACGCCTTCAACTCCATCCCCCACTCGACCATATTGGAGGCACTCCGCTATCACGGAGTGCCCCAATACATGCGGAACGTCCTGGCCAGCTACTTGGAGGACAGAGAGGTCCTCCTCGTGGACAAGCTGGCCAGGATGAGGCGGTACGCAGCCGAGTCCGGTGTTCCGCAGGGGTCTGTCTTAGGGCCCCCCCTGTGGAACATCGGATTCGATTGGCTCCTGCGGGGAGCCCTCCTCCCGGGCACGAGTGTCATCTGTTACGCAGATGACACTCTCCTCACTGCCCGGGGGAGGACTTTCGGAGAGGCGGCCTGTTTGGCCTCGGCTGGCGGATCCTTGGTCGCAGGGAGGATCCGCCGCCTAGGGTTGAGGGTGGCGCTGAGCAAGACCGAGGCCGTGTTCTTTCACGGGCCTCGGCAGCGCTGCCCTCCTGACGCCCACATTATGGTGGACGGCGAAAGGGTGGGGGTCCAGGCCCAGATGAAATATCTGGGCCTGGTGTTGGACAGCAGGTGGCGCTTCGGCCCGCATTTCAGCGGGCTGTCG
>CANPUP010000042.1:0-96085 GCA_947578705.1 Lacanobia wlatinum
AAATGCATACCCTTCTATAAAATTACAACATCGCGGTCACAAAAACAATGCGGGTAAATTCTACTCAAGCAAAACTTTTCATTCGGATTTGGGCCCGCTCGACAGAACCCCGCGAAGCGGCAATAGTGGCAAATGGCGATGGGAATAAAAGACCATACACCATGAATGCAGCAAGCATGCAGCAAGCACGCGGCATGCAAAATACAGCATGCAAGCATGCAGCACGTAATCGAGCATGCAACATGCACAATGCAAGCAAGCATGCAGTATGCAGGCGAGCATGCAATATGCAGAATGCAAACAAGCATACACCATACATGCAGCAAGCATACAGCATGCAAGCAAGCATGCATACAGCATGCAAGCAAGCAAGCAACATGCAGCATACGAGCAAGCATGCAACATGCAGCAGGCATGGTTTCTGTCACGGCTCCGACGCTGCGGGGTTTCGGCGATCCCACGCGAACTTATCGTCGCAGATGGTTTTAACGCCCACCACCGCAGCTTCAGCTTGCTTGGTTTGCCTCAGCCGCGGCGGTGTGCGTTATAAGACCTGCTCCTCAGCTCGCGGGCCGCCTCGCCCCTCCACGCCTACGCGGGCTTAAATTACACTCTAGGGGTAGGGCAGACAAGACTACGTGGGGTCGGTTTTACAGCGACTCGTTTCTGTCACTAATTTTTGTAGACACATGTTAATTTTTTAAGATCATATTTTAATTTAAGGTTAAAACGCTTTTTTATAGAAATGGCAGTATGCGTAGTAAAATTAATCCAAATAAAATTCTGCCATCTTAAAAGTATGCCATGGACCATAAAATAACATGGAAAAGTACACCGGACAAACAATATTCGTTAAAAAATAATTCTGCTGTTTGGTAAGTTTGTTAAATAAAAAATGTGATCATGAAATTCATTGAATTGTGTTTCTGTGAAATAGGTTTCATTCAAGTAAGTAGTCTTTGAAACAATAACATTCGACATAAAATTACAAGAACCAAATATTATGTAAAACATTTTCTGCGTAACGAAATTCTATGAAATTTCTGTCCGCGAAATAAGGGTACACCCGAATATATGTACCTATTGCAAACTAAGAAACCTACAGAAGACAAAGGAAATTAAGGTAAGTAGTAACCTCTGTTCTTAAAATAAACTCGTGACGTGTTAATATCCTGAGTGCGATGACGGTAAATACCTCTTCTCACGCATTCGGTAAACTATCTCAAATATTAATATGTTATAAAGGTTTTACAAAGGCTTGTAAGTAATAGTCAAAGACTATGAGAGATTTCTTCCGTTTTCACTTTAAGCTGGGTTTTGACTGGAGTTACGGGGCGTAATGTGACATGTTTCAAAGCATGGAAACGAGCACAAACACGCGCATGTTACTCGGATTTTTCGAAACAACGTATCGTAACATGCTTGCTGCGAATGGTACATTACGGCCTGTAACACCATACCCATCTTTAGAGTTACGGTAAAGTTGTCTGATAGTGATTTGGTACCAGGGTGTAAAATATAAAATGATATGAGTAGATTAATTAGCCTAATGTTCATTTTCATCATCAACATTTCAACAGAAAGCTGGACTTGCCCTAGCGTAGCCACATCGAATGGTCTTGTGCTTCTCGCATCCAGTCGATTCCCGCGGCCTTCACCAGGATATCGGTATACCAACGTTACGCCTTGCGGTACGCGGTCGCCACTCAAGAGACCTTTCGGATCATGGACCATCTCTTCTGCGAGCAATGCTCACTGCCACCTTTTTAGTAGTTGATTATTGTTGATGGGAAATTATCAAATGACTCATCCCGCTCTAGGCTGAGCGGAGGGAGTGTCAGACTCTTACTGTCTAAAACCACTCCGTGTTCCTTCAAAGGCCCTTTGCGTTCCACGGCCGCGGTAAATCTTTCGAACAATTCCATAACCCTGGCAGGCCCACTGCCACTTAAGTTAGGGGATTCTTCGGGCTATAACGGCAACCTTGATTGTCCCGCTTCTCTTAATTTCTGACTCAATCAAATAATTATAGTAAAGTAAATGAATAAGTAAATGTTGGCGGGATAATTCACCTGTTCCGTGAAAATCACGATGTCTACAAGTGTTCCTCTTAAAATGAAGATATTTCTAACTAAGTTAGTGAGCGGTGTGTCTGTCCTTAATGAGCGCCAGACTAATTTCATAACGAAAATGAACATCAAAGCGTAGATAATAACTAACGTTTGTTACCTAATAAAAGACTAATTTACTTACTAATTAGGTTCGTATAGGGAAGGGAGGGGGAATGACGTTCACTTAAAGAAAATACGCTGTATTTTTCAAAATATTAACTTAACTTCAAAATTTCAAAAAATAACAAGTTCTTTAACTATTCAGCAGGTAATCAAAATTTACACACCAAACGTATTTGTCTTATAAGTACAAGAAAACCATTGAAAAAACCGGCCAGGGAAGTGTTCCGTACCATAAACCTTCATTTTTGTTATTTGTTGTTATCGGCAATAGATATACACACTTTTTGAAAATTTCAAATGTCTACCTATTACGGTTCTTGAGATACAGCCACTGACAGACAGACGGACGGACGGACGGACAGCGGAGGCTTAGTAATAGGTTTCCGTTGGTTACCCTTTGGGTACAGAACCCCAAACAAAACAGGTTTGAGCACTGTTGCCCCTGACTTTAAGTGATGCCGCTCAGGCTAAGGGGTCACGCTCAAACATGTTTTTGGAAACATATCTAATAAGATACACTTTGATTACAAGAGTATGCGTCAGATCAATCTTATATAATTAAAGCAAAGTCTACTATCACAAATTAGCATCAACTATCCCCATTTGTAGAGGTTTGTTTACATCTGATCTCATTGGCGCAGTTTTAGCAGTTTGAAGGTTGTCTTCGCTCCTAGACATTAAAGCGGTGGTACTTTGACGATTTTTAGGCATATCTACAAAAAGTAATAAGTTGGTGAGTCAGTAAGGAGTAATGGTGCTCAGGTGAGCGGTATAATCCCAAACGGTCGTTTTGAATTGATATTGAAATTTAAAAACATTCGTAATCAATTATTCAAAATTTAAAACGTTATCATAAAATAGAAGATTTTGTAATCTGTTTCACCAAGAAGTAAGTAAGTATTAAAAGTCTGGACTTACCGACGGGAACTAGCAAAACGCGGCGTGTTGCTATGTTCCATTTTTACAAATATAAAGAGGTGAGCGCCATTACCCAGTGAGTGCTATTACCCCTGCTTACCCTAATAGATACCTATGGCATGCTGACAGGTGTTAAGTGCCAGAGTGGAGCTAGGCAGCAGAGCGGAGCGAGGGAGTAAAACAGAGCGGAGTTGTAGTCTTTGTCTGTCCAGTGTCCATAGGCAGTGTGAAGCGTAGTTGCGGACTTAATGGAAGCTAGATCGAGATCAAGCTACGAGTAATTTAAGCGGGCGGCCGGTTTTTAGCCGCTTCCCCGCTCCGCTTACCGGGTTAGTATGATTTTTTAAACTAGTTCGCAAATCTATGTCCGCTGAAGCGGAGCAAAGATTTTATGCAATTAAGCACAGCTCCGCTCCTCTCTTCTCCTCGCTACTCCTGTGGACAGTCAGCGTAAATCTATACATATACCTATCTACCTACCGTACTTGTAATAAAGTAGTCGTACCGTTTATCAACCATCACAAAAAATAGTTTTTATAAAAATCGGTACCAATTACGTAAAGCCGACTCTTGCTTAACCATTTTCAGGGTTCCGTACCCGAAGAGTATCCAACGGAACCCTTTTACTAAGCTTCCGCTGTCTGTCCGTCCGTCAGTGGGCTGTATCTCAAGAACCGTAATAGGTAGACAGTTAAATTTTCACAGATTGTGTATTTCTATTGCCGCTATAACAACAAATAATAAAAGTTAGGTTTATGATACGGAACCCTTCGTGTACGTGTCCGACTCGCACTTGACCGGTTTATTCATATTCCCGAGGCGCACAGAGAGAAATCCAATTGAACTAATGCATATGTCGACAGGTCGCCATATGCATTAGTTCAATTGCCGACGTAAGCAGTGTAAAGATTAAATACATTTCATGTACGGAACTCGGTTTATTATCATTTTAATGATGGTAGCCCTAGTTATTCCAACTTTTGGTTTGATGAAGATGTTATTTTTGAGTTGTTGTCGATTAATCCGAAGGATCGCCAAACTGAAGTGGCAGTGGGCAGGGCATATTGCCGGCAAAATAGATGGTCGATGGGGCCGAAAATTTCTGGAGTGACGACTGCGTACCTACCGGGAGACGCAGTGTTGGAAGGCCTCAAACTAGGAGGACCGATGACCTGTGAGGGTCGCGGGTAGCCGATGGATGCGAGAGGCACAGGACCGGTTGTTATGGCGACACTTGGGAGAGGCCTATGTCCAGCAGTGGACCGACTTTCGGCTGATATGATGATGATGTCGATTAAATGTAGGTATTTGGAACCAGGTAGGTCACTGCCAGCAAAATTTTGGACAATAGGGTATGTCATTTATAGATCTGACAGCAATCACGGGTAGCCAGTAGATACCAGAATTTCCAAGGGGTATCATGTTATCCAGTTAATGTATACGCAGTCTCTCCATGTTAAATAGTTAGCTGGTAGGATCGACTTCCTGTCTATATCCGTTTTGACAGGAAGTCCATCCTAGCATAATTGGAGGCTAAATGCCAGGCGAACTGTCACACGAAGGGTTCCGTACCATAAGCCGAAAATAAACAAGTTTTTTGAGAACCCCCTTTAATTTTAATACAATTTAATTTTTATTATTTGTTGTTATAGCGGTAATAGAAATACACACTCTGTGAAAATAGCAACTGTCTATCTATAACAGTTCTTGAGTAAAGCCCGCTGACAGACGGACGGACGAACGCACAGCGGAGACTTAGTAATAGGGTTCCGTCGGTTACGCTTCGGGTATGGAATCCTAAAAAGCCTAGACAGAATATTCTAAACAAAAATGTCTATATAAGGTCCGTAATACATCGTAAATGAAGTAGTAAATACTGTTCACCAGAGAGGAATTCGCATGATTGCTTCTTTCATACTACTAATGACACGTAATCAAAATAGATCTTACAATAAGTTGCAATTAGAGCAGCTAATTTCTATGTAGACATTTTTACAATTTCCGCAGTACTGACGAGGGTTTTTCATTAATTCTAGACCTCAGTCCAATTAGCCTGGAATACTATAATTCACTTGAACAACAGCTATTGTTGAACCAAACAAAGACTTAATCTACTTTTAAAATCTGGCAGCATCTAAGTCCTGAATTAAACCATCCATTACAGAATTATTTCGTTTTAATGGTTCTGACATACTGCGGGTTAAAATGGCAAATTACTCGATTCTTACAACTTTTTGGAGTCAGTATTTCCTAGGAGATCAGATGGCTTAGCACGAATGTTTGACGTAGAGTAATTAGTTGACACTTTGCGTTACCTCGGTCAGAGGATAAGCATTGCCATACAACGTGGCATGCCGCCAGTCTTTTGGGGTCCAGTCGATAGCGATGCGGACAAATTTTTTGACGCAATATTTTAGTTTACACCTTTAAAACAACGTTCGCATTCGCATTTCAGTCGCAAGCTGTCAAAAAACCTCATTTTTAGGGTTCCGAACAAAAAACGGAATCCTTATAGGATCACTCGGGTGTCTGTCTATCTGTCCGTCTGTCACGCGTTACGTATATCATTAAAATTTTAGTATGGGGGTCACTTTTGGGGGTCAAACTAAAATAAAATAAATAAAAATAAAAATAGCCTTTATTTCTTACTAGTGGACGTCACGCGGTTTCTCCCGCGTATTTCCCGTTCCCGTGGGAATACGGGGATAATATATAGCCTATGTTACTCCCTGATAATGTAGCTATCCAATGCCAAAAGAATTTTTCAAATCGGTCCAGTAGTTTCGGGCCCTATTCAATTCAAACAAACAAACAAATCTTTCCTCTTTATAATATTAGTGTAGACTACTACAGGAGGGTCAAACTAGATAATTAAAAAAAAACAAGTTTTTTTAACAATATCGTGTGCCTTAGCAAATGAAAGGACTTACTGTAATGGTTTAAATACATTTTTTTTATAATTTTAAAATAAATGGGTTTGAAGTTATTCAAGAAATTAGACGAATAATTACCAAAAAATAACCTTATCCCCAAAATTACTGTGCCTTAAATTTTGAATAAAATGGAGATAATAGATCTTTACCTATAGATTACAGGAAAAACTATAAGAAGTCTATAGAGTTAAAATAACACGTTAAAAAAAAATTGAACTCGTTCGGAACCCTTTGCACGCAAGTCCGACTCGCATTTGGCATGTTTTTAGGGTTCCGTAGCCAAATGGCAAAAAACGAAACCCTTATGGATTCGTCATGTCTGTCTGTCTGTCCGTCCGTATGCCACAACCACTTTTTTTCGAAACTATAAGTACTATACTGTTGAAACTCGGTAAGAAGATGTATTCTGTGAACCGCATTAAGATTTTCACACAAAAATAGAAAAAAAATTTTTTTGGTGTTTCCCTATACTTAGAACTGACACTCAAATTTTTTTTTTATCTAACCCATATGTGTGGGGTATCTATGGATAGGTCTTCAAAAATGATATTGAGGTTTCTATTATCATTTTTTTTCTAAACTCAATAGTTTGCGCGAGAGTCACTTCCAAAGTGGTAAAAAAAGTAGATGATGTACATTACCATGCAAACTTCCACCGAAAATTGGTTTGAACGAGATCTAGTAAGTAGTTTTTCTTTTAATACGTAATAAATCGTAAACCGCAATTTACCTTTCATTCAATCAACTCAAATATAAAAAAAAACATGTACTTTCATAAACATAAACCTTATGCATAAACCGTGAACCTTATTATTATTATAGAAATTATTTTCTAATAATAAATCTGTAATAGGTGCCTAAGTAAATAATAATTATAAAGTTACAACGAACTACAATAACTTTTATATTATGTTACTTGCTGCTACGGAACCTTCATGGGCGAGTCCGACTCGCACTTGGCCGCTTTTTTTCTTTTCTTTTCTTTTAAGTAGGTATGGGAAATCGTCAAATGACTCTCTCCGCTCCGGGTGGAGCGGAAGGGAGTGTCAGACTCTTACTGAGTAAAACCCATCCGTGTTCCTCCTAATACCATTTGCGTTCCAGGACCGCGGTGACTCTTTCGAACAAATTCCGCTCCGCTACCCTGGAATAGCAATATTCTAGACTAGCTTCTGTAAGCGGCTTCGCCCGCGTGATTCCTAGGGAACATTCTCCCGGAATAAAAAGTAGCCTATGTGTAATAATAATAGAAGGATATATAAATTATACCTATATACGAGTCATAAAGCATCGATTAGGATTTATGCCGAGGCATGCGTTTGCCGTCGACAAATTCATCATCTTGTTACCAAAGATACCGAGATGACATTCTATCGGTGGAAGCGAGATTCTATGAGATTGACATGAGCTACTGAAATGTGGTCTATCTCAAAAATATTGGAGTTTCGATAATCATTGTCTTCTCCTACATATATCGTGTTTCCAAGGTCAGTTGCTAAAGCATAATTATGGCATAAACCACAAAACAAACGCTGATAAAAATACGGTAAGCAACGATATTACCGTGACGTCACAAAGTATCAAAGGTCGATAAGATACAACTCATTCAAGGTGAGCTACGTTCGCATATCGAGTCAATAATACTTCTGCGTTGTGTTAAAATAGCCGTGTATTAGTGTCCGGTCAATTTAGACATCCGAGGGTACAATAATTCGCACCCAGGTCAAAATTGGTAGGATTGTTCAAAACATTATAACAAATGAAATTTAAAAAGTCCTCATCGATCCTATACCTGAAAAAAAAACTCGGGGTCAAAGGTCGCAAATGCGATTTTCAGCAAAACGGTAAGTTTTATCATAAAATTAGTTTAAACGAAAATTGTAGATCAGATAATTATCTATAAAAAATGTCTGGAAATTGTTTATTATATCTACTAAGAGCTACCGTTTCTGAGATATAACGATTCGAAACGCGCTAAGTAAACTACTTCAAAGTCCTTTTATAGATAATTACCTGATCTGCAATTTTGTCTTAACTAATTTTATTATAAAACTTACCGTTTTGCTGAAAATTGCGAAAATCCCGTTTTTGTGAACTTTGACCCCGAGTATTTTTTTTTCCAGGTGTCGGATCGATGAGGACTTTTTAGATTTCATTTATGATAGTGCTTTGGACAATCCTACCAATTTTGAGCCGGGTGCGAATTGCTGTACCTTCACTCCTATTTTTTGGTCCAATTTGACCGGACAGTTTAAAAATCGGTGAATGTGAATAGAATCGGTGTAAACTAGAATTCATACTTCGAGATAATTTGAATCCGTCGCCACCTATTGTTGATCGAAGGTCGCCACAGACTGAAACATCGACGTTAGTGTTGTATTTTAAAGTTGATTTTTCAGTGAACATTTGTATTTTTTAAATGACTTGGGTTGCAATGGAATTTGAACTTTATCATGTGTGAAATAGAATGTGTAGTTCCATAATTTAATAATTATATTCAATTCTAAATTCAAATTTCTAACAGTCTTCTTCACCGTGTCCAGTGACAGCGACTCATACTAATTTTCTTTCTGTGAATCTGTGTAGTGATTAGTGATGTTCGTTCGTTTCAAGTGGCTAGTGTTGTGGTCGCTGTGGGCTGCGCGATTCGTCCGGCAACCTACGCCGACACGTAGACTTCAAGATGGATCGTTAGTGCGCGGACAGTTCTCGGTAGATGGCACTTATCAGCGGTACTCTGGCATTCCTTACGCCAGCTCAGAATACAAATACAGATTCCAGGTATAGCAAGCTACAGAATACCGGGTAATTTTAATTCATTGGCAATATTTTAAGAGGTAAAAGTATAAAACATATGAACAACTTTTACTATAGCATCAAATCCAAAAACATAAAAGAAAATAATACTTTTCAGTAGATTTAATATTTTCAAAATAAAATGTTAAATATTTGCATAACCCACAAAAATATGGCGTATTTTTGCGTTTTTTGGGCCTTTTGGTTTAAAAAATTGTTCATAAAAAGAGTACTCTTGATCCTTGAAAGATTGCAAATGAACAAATCACTCTGATAGCCCATAAATAAATTAGATAATCATTAAAATATATGATGATCTTACTGTTAATGAACCTGTTATGTAAATAATGATAATTGTTTCAGGGACCTGGTCCCGCCTCGAAGTGAAATGGTGTTTTCGAAGCAGTTAGAGAACATATAAGATGTCCGCAGCTATATACAGAGACAAGGGTGGTGGGATCCGAAGATTGCCTCACCCTGAACGTGTATAGCCCCAACCACGCATGGGATGGCGCTCCCTTACCTGTCATGGTGTTCATCCATGGTGGAGGCTTCAAGGACGGCTCTGGATCAGCTCTACTCTACGGACCTGATTATCTGGTATCCCAAGGCATCGTCCTCGTCACCCTAAACTACAGATTAAACGTCCATGGTTTTCTTTGTCTGGGCATAAAGGAGGCTCCTGGAAATGCTGGAATGAAAGACCAGGTGGCTGCCCTCAGATGGGTTCAACGAAATATCCGAGCTTTTGGTGGGGATCCAGACAACGTTACGTTGTTTGGTGAGAGTGCTGGTGGGGTGTCAGTTTCGTATCATTTGCTCTCACCGATGTCCAAAGGATTGTTTCATAGAGCGATCGCACAGAGTGGCTCTTCTATGGCATCGTGGGCTCGACCGAGGACGCCAATGGCAAACGCTATCGCTTTAGCGAAAGAATTGGGACATAATATTGAAGACCCTCAAGAACTTTACAGTGTTTTTATGAACAAGACTCTGACTGAACTAGTTGGTACTCTACTGCCGAGGGAGAAGGGACAGTTGATGATTGCTCACCTGCCGTTCTTGCCGTGCACTGAAGAACCGATAGATGGCGTTGAACCATTCCTAACAGATACGCCGTTCAATATACTTACTAAAGGAAATTTTAACAAAGTACCCGTGATTATAGGTTCTAATAATCAAGAAGGATACATTTTAGCTTCTCTTGAAACGGATGAGACATCGAGAAATCTAAACTTCGAAAGTTTTAGAGATTTTTGATTTAAACTTCCCTTCAGATAATGAACGGAAAGAAGCTGACCCTTAAAAAACTTTACATGGGTGACGATGAAATCTCTTGGGCAACAATATTGAAACTTTCTAGATTACATGGGGAATCATTTTTTGACTTGCCGGGATATATTGAAACTGAACTTATTTTGAAGAGTACTGATAAACCTGTGTACAACTATGAGTTTCAGTATAGCGGTCGAAGGAACTTGGCAAAGTTTATTGCAGGTCGGCCATTTTGGAGTGCACCGGGTGCCACCCATGCAGACGAATTGTTCTACCTATTCAGTTTAGTTCCTATTCCGTCCATGTTCGAGAACAAAATGATTAAAACAATGACAACGCTGTGGACCAATTTTGCGAAATACGGGTTCGTATATTTGTAAGTTTTGAACCAAATTAGTAGTAAGGTCTATTAGAGGTTCTATTAAATATCTATTATAGCAAGAGTGAAGTCACTCTTTTATCTCCGTAGAGGGAAATAGATCTATGAAAATAAAACAGGACCATTTATAAATCTCACTGTATTCAAATACGATCATCATTCATTAATTTGTAATAACTTTTAGTGAAGAGAGTACTTGAAATAAATAAATGAAAAATGCAACTACATCAACGTTTTGTTAGGCATCATAGCGAGTTCATTGATCGATCTTTTCATTTATTCATTTTTCATTCATATTAAACTCTTCGTAGCATTCAAGCAGGATATGCTCCGGATTGAATAGGTCTTTCCCAGAGGAATTAGACTGTATGACTTCCTTTTTCCCAAATAATGTGCTTATAATTTAATGTAATGTTGTATTTACAGGGTTCCTACTCCTGAAGGCAGTGAGGTACAGTGGCCTCCCACATCTTTATCATCACCTACAAGGCTGGAGATCAACGAGACTCTCAGCATCGCACCGGGCAGTAGCAATGCGCCCACGCTGCAATACTGGAGACATCTTTACGATAAATATCGAGAAAAGTAACGTGTATTTTGTTGTTGTAACTTATGCCTACCTTATTTACCAATAGTAAAATAATAAAATAATTAAAAGATGCATTTACGATTTACAGACGTGTGAAAGATTTTTTTACTATTAAAGATTAAATTAATGTTCTTGTTGTTGGTATTAGTTTAGGAAGTGGCATTTGTTTTTATTATAAAAAATAGTGAAATGCTTTTAACCGACTTCTTCAAAAAGGAGGATTTTTTTATGTATGTTCACCGATTTCTCCGCCAATTGTGGACCGATTTAAAAAAATCTTTTTTATTCGAAAGTCTATAATAATAATCTAATATAGTCCTGAGGTAGTCCCATTGTCACTAAGTCAGAATCTGATGATGGGATCCCATGAAAATCAAGGGAAACCCTCAAATTTTATAGACACATACAATGTTTTTCATAAACTTTCTAACGCAATTCAGATATTTGTGCCTGGTAATCATCATCTCATCATCTCATCATAAGTTAGGATCTGATTATGAGATCCCATGAAAAATGTTTGTTTAGTGATTTTTTTCGGCAATTGTCAAGCGATTTGGATGATTCTTTTTTGTTTGGAAGAGTATTTTCCCGGAATGGTCCCATTTCAATTAGGTGTAGATCTTATGAAGAACTTCGGAGGTAGGCAATAGAACTCTTCAATAAATTATAGCAAATGGATCGGGATCGCTGAAATCGCATGTCTGTTAATTGTTTTCACCAGTTCATAACATAACATAGTAAGCTGTGAATGGGTACGCAGGTACCATTAAAAAGTGAAAAATAAAAAAAAACTTTTTTACAAAAAAATACAACCGACTTCCATAGTATTAAATAACTTTAATCTCGGAAGTCGGTGTCAAAAAAACGAAATAACCAAAAACACCGACTTCCAAAATTCAAGTAATTTTATACTTTGTAGTTTTTTCTTTTTGGAAGTCGGTTGTATTTTTTGTAAAATAAATTTTTCTGTGCATTTATTCTTCAAGTTTACAAGCACGTATGCATGCTTCTATTTAATTCGCAAAATTCGTTTAGAAATAAATATAAGTCAAAATATCTTAAAACAAGCTTTTAATTAACCAGAAGCCCTACCTAACCGAGTTGCACCTATTAGTAGTATAAAAGTGTTAGTTTGGGAGCATCGTCTTCACATATAGTCAATCGATTAATGTGTGCAAATATTGTAAAGCTTATTATTTAAAAAGAGTAATCATGAAGTTTCTTGTTCGTTTTTCTCCATAAGAATCTACCTTTTTTTTACCGACGACTAGAGTCACTATAATATTTTATTTTCATTTGACTTTGACAGAAATTACTACATAAATCTTTAGTAGGTCGGTGCGCAAACAAACAGCTATTAAGTTTAAGGCAATAAAATCCATTTTACACAGTCTATATGATCAGGGCTTGAAAATTTAATCATTTTAGTAAAAAAAACCTGGGCACTTGTGCTTTTTTATTAAAGCAACAAATCAAAGTCAAAAAATTGATTGAAGCCCCAACTTGCCGTCCAACCAGACCAGCAATGTGTCATATATTTAAAACGAATTCTCTCATGCGCCGTCAGGCACAAGCTCTCCGCAGCATTGGAGTCAGGCCAACCGCAAATCTGATAACGACTACAACAGATTGCGATACGTTGAGGATGTTCGGATGTAACACTTGATCTGTTTCGTGTTTTGTGGTTCTTTTCTCAAATCTCAAATCGTTTATTGCAATCCATAATGTACACATACAGGTGGTAAATGAATAGATAGAAACAATTATGGACCCTGTCGGGTACAGCAAAGCTTTAAATAATTAGGAGAGAGGAAGAGCGCTTTAGATTATTTATCTTGTAAAATCAATGTTTAATATTTCCTGTCCAACTTGTGCCTATTATTGAACATTTTATGCATATGTAGGCGTATTGTCAGGATTGGATATTTTAAAGTAAAAAAAAGTAGGTAGTTTACTTATTAATCAATTTTATTCGATTAACTCACTTAATTAATAATTAATTAATAATAACTGTGAACTCAATTAATTATCATATCATAATTATTAACTAAAAGGTTTTAACACGACATTAGCAAATCTAGGCGCTATAACAACACGTACATCGGACCGAGGTCTAGAATAGAATGCCCCGATCGCTCCGCGCGGTCTCCTTTTACGTCCGAGCACAAACAAGTCGAGTAGTGGGGGAGGTGGGGATGGCGACATCGCCTGATCGGTCCGGTGCACGTGCCGTGTACAACCGTACGATGACGTAGCGCCGTCACGGCCATTCTGACGTGCGTACGTCCTCGGACGCGCACTTTAGAAGCACTTAGGTATCTTTAATGAGAACCACAATTTTACTGTTCGTTCATCCTGACATTAAAATCTTATCTCATGGTCTGGTCCGGTCCTACGACCCTTCAGAGTAATAATCTTCTGGTCCGGTCCTAAGACCCTTCAGAGTAACATCTTCTGGTCCGGTCCTATGACCCTTCAGAATTATACTACTGGTCCAGTCTGATGACCCTTCAGAGTTATAATTTTCTGGGTGAGTTCACAAACATACAAACTCACTCGCACAGACCAGACCCGGAACAACTATCTGTAGGCCATACAAATATTTGTTCCGTGCGGAAATCGCACCTACGTCACGCAGCGCAGCAGCCAAGCGCCCAAGTACTGCGCCAACCGTGGCGTATCTTTTAATTTAAACTGTTCCTAGATTTGCTAGGCCGGGCTAAACTGGTCCCTGTAGCTAATATAATAATAAATTAACTCGTGATTTGTCCTTGTTCTATTGAATCAATTTTCTCTATGAATTTAAAGCACTTGTCACAACGTTAATTGGTTTAGGATCCAAAAACCCTTCCAATGATGTACCTACATGATCTATTAAGTTAATCAAATCAAATCGTATATTTCAAATAAACCATTTACAGGCACTTTTGAATTGTCAAAGTCGGTCAGTCAAAAACATGAAGCTATTTGCACGTTCCAAAGCGTAGATCTCTATGGAGAAGAACGTGCAAGAAACTCCACGGACACTCTTTTAAACCATGTGATGTGTTACAAAAATCTTGTTAACATTAACATTGATTGCTTCTATATGTGAGGACAATGCAAAGAACAAGAAAACATATAAACAATTCAAAATGCAGGTACAGATTAAAATAAGCCAGTGGCAGGTAAGAGATGACCAGTTTCGACTGACGGTGCCCGTTCACGAACATGATGCGTGCATCAGCACCATCTAACTCAACCATTTTGAAGGGAATCAAATGATCCAAAACACGCGCCACCATCAGCAAAACATTTGTGTGAGCATGACAAGCTCTCAACTGCCACGCTCGTTCATGTCAAACTAATTTAATAACGAAATCTATAATTACATATGTAAATGGCTCCATAGTGCTCACATTTACAAAAAATTGTAAATATGCTTCTACGTTATACAAAACTATGGTTTCAAGTAACTAAGAAAAGAAAAAAAAAGAAGGCTGCTTTATTGTGTATACTTTGCTAATACAATAATGCAAAGAAATGATAAATAAATGATTGTATAGGAGAACAAAAAAAAGGGTAAGCATTTCTTCCAATTATCGAAAACCTAACAAGTGGACCCATGCTGCTGTGGCGGTGGAGCAGGACCGGCATTTAGCCAAGCATTTTTATCAAGGACATAATCTTCCAGTTTATAATATGCTTGTCTACATAATGTGCGTTTAATACATGTTTTAAATTTTCTCTCATTCAGTTCGAGAATATTAAGTGGTATTTTATTATAAAATTTACCACAGTACCCCATACGTTAACTACTGCTACTGGCTTTTTAAGTACGAGAGTCGGCAATTTTTTTTTAAAGTGTGAGCCCTAAAATAGTACCACTTAAAACTTTATTTTTATGGGAAGTTTCATGAACAAGTTCTTCATTATTATTCGCCGTCACGTCATCACTGATATTTTCTGCATCTAACGTTCATGTAAGCACTCACGAATTACTTTACGTTAATCTAAAATCATCAAAATCATCGCTGCGCTGTGCGGTTCGAATCAATCAATGTTATTATAATCTCACCCGTATTAAATTGCACAAAATGGAAAATCTATTTAGAACTTGTAATAGCTCAGAATTCTCTGTACCTTTAAAGCTTTTATCAATGTCATTAAAATCAAATTGCTATTCATGATAGTTTTGATACTATCAAATTTACTAACTGATGTTATGTATGGCAAACTGCCTCCGTACGTTAATACGAAAGCCTAGATCCAAATTTTCACTAAAAAAAACGTCTAAGTTGAAACATGACCTTGTGGTACTTGCTATGCGATAACTAAAGCTAAAGCTCACACTGAATCAAATTTTGACACTATTACCGCCAATGGGAAACTCTTTTAAGTACTCGCTTTGTGCTAACTATGTCAAAATTACCTAGCACTATCAATGCAACCACCGAATTGGTATCAACCCCTTTAAAGCTTCGTTTGCTATTCAAATAAAACTTAAGCGACTCACCAAGTATTCCAGTCGGCCTTGAACGCTCTTAACCTCACAGATGTTGACATGATACTTGGCTACTGCAGTTTGCCAACTGTTTGCCAACCTTCGGTCTGTCACGCTCAGAACCGCTCAGAAGTTGCAGCTGCTCAGCAGTTGTTGCAACTGCTCAGCAGTTATGGCAGCATGCCAACCGCTAGCCTCCTGCTGGCTTTATACACCATGAAACGATGTCTGAAACCGAAAAATGCTACGACAGTACAAGTCCAATAAAAGCTGTGGTGGGCCAAAAGGTTTCAGGTAAGTGTAGTAGTCACAGTATCAAAGTAAATAAAAATCTAAATTTCATCGGACCATTGGCACAAGAAATCGGTCTATGCCTATGAATGGTGATATAAAATCAAAATATTCAAAATAAAGTGTTAGGTAACTAAATCGCTCTTATGTCCAAAAAAATAAAAGCTCTCTGGTATTTCACTTCATGACTCGATCAGCGATAGCAGAATAATATCGCTTCATCAGCATTATTTGACCAATGACCAAGGCTTTGTGCCCATTTCAAGCGAACTCCTGTGCAACCGCCACTTCCAGGTATGTGCTTCCAATTCACCAAGAGTAGATAGCGACAGCAAAAGAATGGTCTCCCTTAGGGCAGTGTGTTGGCGCCGACGCTTTTTTTAACATCTACGCGAACGAACGGCCTTCCACCTAACACACGGAGCGGTTCTTGTACGCGGATTACCTGGCCCTAGCAAACCAAGCAGCGACTTTTATGGACGTGGAGCATAAACGTACAATGGCACTCAGTGTACTGAGAGATTAGTGTGACCGCAACGCTCTACGGCCGAACCCATCTAAGAGACAGTCGTGCGCCTTCCATCTCTGCTATAGGCCCGCAAATCGAATGCTTAACATCACATGGCGTAGAACCAAGGTCCAACACTGCTCGAATCCAAAATATCTCGGTGTGACGTTAGATATGGCCTAAGCGTAAAAGTCAAACTGTTACAATACTTAGCTCCGTCGAACCCGGAATAACTTGCTCAGTCACCTAATTTCCATCAATTGGGGAGCGGCACCCGATGTTCTCCGTACAACCGGCATGTCCCTATTTTTTCTGCTGGCGTGTTTGCTTGCACAGTGTGGCACCGACCTGCTCTTTCTCGTAAAGTAGACATTGCCCTAAACGAAACGTGTCAGATAATATCAGGCTGATTAAAATAGACTCCACAAAACAAACTATCCGCTTGCAGGCATCGCACCTCCTGCTGTTCGAAGGATCTGAAAACCGATTCCCGACATCCCTGTATGGCCACATGCCAACTTCGGGAAGACTAAAAAGTCGCAAGAGCTTCTTTATTTCTACACAGGCGATCCTGGATATGCCATCTAAAGGGAGAAGCAGACTGTGGGAAGAGAAGTATCCACCACCTCACGACTTCATAAAACCCAAAGAGCAATTGCCCCTGGTCGTGAATCGCAATGGCCTTTGGAAAGCGTTAAATCGCGCGCCAGCGCAATTTGCGCACCCAGGTAGGCCGCTGCAAACACAACTTGGCGAAATGAGGATGTAATGATCTGTTGTATACCCAACGTGAGTGCAGTGCCCGTTTTCAGAGCACGAGCCATATGTTACAGTGCCCCAAGTGCCCATTCTCCTGTTATTTGGAGTATCTAATGAATGCCATTGTTGCTGCAATTAACGTAACTACCTACTGGTCCAAAACAATAAAAAAGTTAACGATTGAATCGAAAAGAAGAAGTATTATTGAAAATGCTATCGCTTAATCTGCAACACTTATGCTATTAATAATAGCTTCACTTTAAGATAAAGCGACAGGCCAATTATCAAACATCGATAATTGCCATCCATAAAGGCGTTGCCTTTTGTAAGTCAGTCTCCACATCATAAAAATGAACACTCGTAAACAAAATAAAAAGCAGCTCTACAGCAATTAAAAAGTTTAAACGACTCACCAGATTGGCGTAGAAATCTTCATATAAATTCACACTCCTCTCCTTGACCTGACCAGCTGTTGTGAAGTTGCTTGCCTCCGGACGGAACTGGTTTAGTTCAGGTTGATGAGGGTAGCCGCATAAAACTCGTCGAAAAAGAATTCGGCGAAAAGCTCTTCAGCGCCATATGGTAAAACAATAAACTGCTCTGCACATCACTGTATCCTCGACAAAACATACCACCACGGTGACACACTATGATCGTGTGTCGAACTTCGGCCTATCGGATTTAACTTCACGACACTTCACGGCACACATCAAGTTTTTAGCGTCTGGATAAACGCATGCGTTTTAAAAACAAACCGCAATTTTCACTATCACTGTCATTACATTTCAAAACGTAACCGCCACATATTTCACTAGCATTGTCACGAATCTCCATGTGGGCCCTTTGAGTTACGTCCCAATTCTGATGTAGGCGTATTGTCAGGATTGGATATTTTAAAGTAAAAAAAAGTAGGTAGTTTACTTATTAATCAATTTTATTCGATTAACTCACTTAATTAACAATTAATTAATAATAACTGTGAACTCAATTAATTATCATATCATAATTATTAACTAAAAGGTTTTAACACGACATTAGCAAATCTAGGCGCTATGACAACACGTACATCGGACCGAGGTCTAGAATAGAATGCCCCGATCGCTCCGCGCGGTCTCCTTTTACGTCCGAGCACAAACAAGTCGAGTAGTGGGGGAGGTGGGGATGGCGACATCGCCTGATCGGTCCGGTGCACGTGCCGTGTACAACCGTACGATGACGTAGCGCCGTCACATATTATTATTCTCTACATATCCATTTTTGGATTAAATTACGTTTTTAGTTGCTTTATTGTTTATTTAATATTGGTTTTTATTATTAGAATAGTGTATTATTTATTAATTATTATTAATAGAATACTATATTATTTATGTATTATTATTAATAGGATAGAATGTCATTTATTTATTATTATTAAAAGAATAGAAGCATATTAATGTAGTAAACTTTTAAAAGCGTTAAGTTTTAGTTAACGAGAGACGGCAAGTCAAATCTAGTCCGCGTTTTGGCCTAAAAACTCTCTACACTATAGTGAGAGCAAGAGACTCGTTTTTTAGGTCGTACCCGAATTACTAAGTCTCTGCTATCCGTCCGTCCGTCTGTCTGTCAGTGGGCTGTATCTCAATCACCATAATAGGTAGACAGTTAAAATTTTTACAAAGTGTGTATTTCTATTGCCGCTATATCAACAAACTAGTGGACGTCACGCGGTTTCACCCACATAGTTCCCGTTCCCGTGGGAGTACGTGGATAATATATAGCCTATGTTACTCCTTGATAATGTAGCTATCCAAGTATCCAATGCTAAAAGAATTTTTCAAATCGGTCCAGTAATTTTGGAGCCTATTCAATTCAAACAAACAAACAAATCTTTCTTCTTTATAATATTAGTATAGATAAAATTAAAGGTGGTCCCATCCAAGAAACGTGTTTTTTCGGCTCACGGTACGGAACCCTTCGTGTGAGAGTCCGACTCGCACTTGTTTTACACTAGCCGCAGGGTTCGATCTTCGAGTTTAAGTACTTGCCAGTGTCGGTCCATGAATACGAACGACTACAACAGATTGCGATACGTTGAGGATATTCAGGTGTAACACTTGATCTTTTTCAGTGTTGTAGCTTAAAGAAGTATACTTTTTGAAATCTGAATAGTTTTAGGTTACGAATGCCGCAAAGTCTAATCTAGCCCGCGTTTTGACCTAAAAAATTCATTTCTACATGTTTTTGTTGCGACCAATTTTAGTAATAATATTACAGGCGAGCGGTGAAAGTTCAGAAAGACCACTTTGAAATCTATAATATTTCAAATTTTCAAAAACTTCTGGATTCCAGGTAAAACTAACAGATTCCTTGACTGGACTAAATACCAGAGGGATCATATTAGGCCAATACAGGGACAAACTGAAATGTCTCATTACCTGTAAATACACGGGCAATGTAAAAGTGGTGGTTGCTTTATCAATGCCATAAACATTCTCACATGAATATCCATACGCCTTTTAATCGAAACTCCTTTTATTTTCAAAATCATAGCTTCCCGTTGTCTGCAATCAAGGTTAAAATAACCTCAATACGAAGGGCTCAACCTCAACCTCATTCCCTGAGGCAAGCTGATCCTCGGATGTTTTCGGAAGAAATTAATTTGATTCCATACAAGGTCGGGCCGCGTCGCCGCCTGTCAAAATTGATGGCTCAACTGAATGACTTGGGATTTAGAAGTCATATTATATAACTTTAATTGAGTCTCTTTGTTGTAAGTTTTGGCATTTTTGTTTTATTTCTTTGGTCTGCAGGAGCTTGACATAATTTAAAGTTTAAACTTTTAATGTCTGTTATATTCAATCATAATTGAATTGTAAAGTAAACTAAAACTATTTACATTTACGCGTACTGTACAGGATCAACAGGATGTACCTATTATTTCACTATTTCAATTCTTGGAACTTTAATAGAACATGAAATCTGTGATGATGAAAACATTATGTTCATAGAAAATAATACTAGAAACGTACCAAGGTTGCGTTCTCAGAAAATAAGTGAACATAGCAATTTGTATTTAAAAAAAAATCAAATTAAAATTTGCAGCACTAAGAGAAGATTTCCCGAAATCCCTACGGGATCGGGAAAAATGGGACGCTCGTAGGTCGTGTAAGTCGCGGGCAAAAGCTAGTACTTATTACTATTTTATTTAAAAATACAGTAGGCTGTATTTTTAAATAAAATATAACACCAGGCTAGATTGTAATTAAAATAAGATACAGTTACGACATGTTAAAGTAAAAAAAAAATGTTGCTTTACATTAAAAGTAACATTTTTAGGGTTCCGAAAAAAAAGGAACCCTTATAGGATCACTCGGGTGTCTGTCTGTCTGTCTGTCTGTCTGTCTGTCTGTCCGTCTGTCACAGCCAGTTTTCTCCGGATCCACTGGACCGATTCTGTTGAAATTTAGTATCCATATGGACTTCTATGACCCAAACACGGACGCGTTACGTAAGTCATTAAATTTTTAGTATGGGGGTCACTTTTGGGGGTCAAACTAGAAAATTTTAAAAAAAAAGCTTTTTGAACAATATCGTGTGACATATCAAATGAAAGGGCTTACTGTGAGGGTTTTAATTATATTTTTTTCATAATTTTAAAATAAACAGTTTTGAAGCTATTCAAGAAATTAGACGAAAAATGACCATTCCCCCTTATCTCCGAAACTACTAAGCCTAAAATTTTGAAAAAAATAGAGATAATAGATCTTTACCTAAAGATTACAGGAAAACCTATTAGAAGTCTGTAGTGTTAAAATAACGTGTTAAAAAAATTAAATTCGTTCGGAACCCTTTGCACGCGAGTCCGACTCGCACTTGGCCAGTTTTTTTTAGTCTGTTTCACAATAGCAAGAAAGCGAATGTACTGTTTTTAAAGAAAGGCGGCGCATGCGTGGTAACATGAAAAAAAAATCTCAACTGCCAGTCATCCCGCAAAGCTGCGCATGTAAATATCTGTGAGAGTAAATTAGGGATAACGGACCTCAATTTACTCTTATGACTACGGCTCCGGTGTTTTTTGGGAAATAAGCTACCCTACAACGCTACTGCAATTTGTCTTGAGAACCTTAAATCTAAGTAAGTTGGCAGTAAAGGTAATGAACCTCGTATTTTTACCAATTTTATTAGAACAGGCTTTTTCAACCCATGTACCACCTTAAGTACATAATAAACGCAAGAAAAATGAAATCGTGGAAAACAATCGACTGGTCCATACTTTTATGTGCGGATAACTTAACAAAATACGCGCTTAGTGGTGGAGTTGCGGAAACCAGCCCGATTTACGTACGTACATTGTCCTCATCAATATGAACATCTTTTACTATGGGACCATCAAGTACAATAACCCCTCAACAGGTATTGCGTTTATTACACTTGTATATCTGACGCCGAGCAGTTTGTTTCAGTTTGAAGGGAATGGAGGCCAGTGTAGTTTTAGCTTAATCGGTGGTATGGCAACGCAATTGTGTATCCAGACGATAAGGGCCTTACTTCACTGAAATGTTTTTTTTTTTGATTGATTGACACTCAATAATATTAGAACAACCCTTGTGCTCCAGCCTTTTCAAAGAAATTTCGAATCGGCTAGTTGACACTTCCCGTGACCCAAGAGCTGGCTTTAACTTTGGGCAGAGATTAAACGTGGTAATGCCGCCAGTCTCCTGGGCACATTACCGGCTGACAGCGTTGAAGACGAATTTTTTGATGCTATATTTTAGTATATTGTATGTTTAGTGCATTTTTTTATTTTAGTATTTATTATTGTTAAAATGAAAACTAGATAAATCGATCTAGGTAAGTTCGAAAATGACAAGAGGTCCAAGATATTGTGTGATTGCTAAAAGTCTAGATGTTTCGGACATGGTAGCGTATTCCAATCTATAAAATACTTATCTATACTAACATTACAAAGCTAAACAGTTGTTTGATTGTTTGTTTTTCACAAATAAATGGGCTATCCAAAAGTAAAAGATTTTTTCAATTCGAACCAGGTCGCGCTAATTCCTGATAAAATGCCATTTTGTCTAGATAAGAGCCCATTAGATGATTAGATGTTTATTGAAACATTGCTATCAATTACCACGATTGATTTTTGGTGATAAAAAAAATATATTTTTTCTCTTTTTCGTCGTCATCGATTTTTTCTCAACAAATCACGGCTGTCGAAGTAGCGAACTTTACGAGGCATGCCTTTTAAATTTTGTCGTTTAAAGAAAAAAAACACAATTAGAACCTTATAGTACTTTTTATTGTTTTTTAAAGTATTCACCACGTAGCTTAATATACTTTTCCATTCGCTCAAACCAGTTATTATAACATTTATTCCACTTTAAAGTGGAAGTGTTCAAAATGGCTGACTTGAAAGCGTCGACTGCTTCTTCACCGGACTGGAACCTTTGACCACAAAAATTTTTCTTGATTTTAGGAAATGTAAAAGGAAAGGAAATGTAATGTAAAAATCGTTAGGGCTTAGGTCAGGACTGTATGGAGGATGACAAAAATTTCTACTTTTTCCTGTTTCAAATACTCAATCGTTTGACGAGCGCTGTGTAAGCTTGCGTTGTCGTGGTGCAGGATGATGGATGGATGGATGCACACCAAGCGCTTCATACAACATCTTCTGAATGGTTGTCCTTGAGATGATTAATAGAGCCTTTATCTCTCGATACGTCACATGACGATCTTCGGTGACGAAGATCTTTGGTGACGGGCTGGGCGATTTGGGGGACTGTCTTCATGTAAATTTTGACGTTCAAAAAGTGCTGATTTTCAGCCTAGCTTGAATAAATGCCTTTTGATTTTTGATTTTGATTTTGATTCGAGAATTAGTTGTCTCACAGCAATGATGTTATCTTCAGTGAAGGCGGATGTTGGGTGTCCTTCGCGAGATTTGTCGCTAACACTAGTATGTCCACGCTGCAATTCTAAATACCAGCGTTCGACAGTCCGCAGACATAGGGCTTCATCACTGAACACAGATGTTAGCTCTTCAAACATTGAAGCCGTATCAGGCCTCTTCTAAAGTTGTAGAAAATTATTGCACGAACATTTTCCTTACAAAGATTCATTTTCGTACGTAACCTGACAGATTCCAATCGACGCTGTGACTAAACAATAGCATTAATCCTAATACTTTCAACTATTTTGAGATTCAAAATTTGAACACATTCGAATATAGAACAGATCCAATTTCAAAATTGCCGGAAAATATGGAAACGACAGAACTTAAAAGGCATGCCTAGTATTTCTGTTAATTATTTATTTTACTAACATTTATTACACTTCAAAACTTCCCACCAAACTGTAAACTCGACGTAGCGCCTCATACAACACCACAATGCTACCCACTCCTATTGTTCTAACTAAAGATACACGCATGATATGAAAACACGAGTTCGAGACTCAAATCAAAACTTTTGCCATTAAAAACTAATTAGCGAAGTGTTTTCCTCTGCGCATCTGTGGCGTTCATTAATCAATTGATCAGTTGTTACTGTGCTCTGGCTTGTTATATTATATTATATTATATTGGATAATTAAAGTTATTATTTGAAGTGACAGCTTAATCGGCAAATTAAAAGTTGGTAAAAGCGTTGCTGGTGTAGTCTTGCGTAGCACTACGTTAAAAGCGTAGCTAGGTGCTGTCTACATAGTGCTACGATAAAAGCGTAGCTAGGTGAAGTTTTCCGTAGCGCAACGATAAAAGCGTAGCGAGGTGTAGTCTTCGTAGCGCTACGATAAACGCGTAGCTAAGTTTAGTCTTGAGTAAAGTTACGATAAAAACGTAGCTAGGTTCTGTCTTCGTAGAACTACGATAAAAGCGTAGCTATGTGTAGTTTTCGTAGCACTACGATAAAACCGAAGCCAAACAAAATAATACAGCGTGCAGCGTGGCGATTAGCCCGTAGCTAGGCTTTACAACGCTACGCGCGTACTACTAAATTGAACTCTTCATATTCTATGTTTAATATTCATATCTAAAATTACCAAACCATTATAGTGGTAACATGTACGTAACTCCGAACTAAACTAGTTTATACATACGACTACACATAAGCTAGGTACATACTACAACCGCTGTATGCAATCATGTTTCACGCTAATGCACTAAGCTGGTACGAGGTACCTACTTATCGGCTGTTATGACGCCAGTACATCGTCGTAATGGGCTCAAGATGTTAGTTGACGGGCTGCAGCTACCTTTATAATTGTCTCAGGTAAGTTATTAGTTGAAACATTTGTTAGTTTGTGATGCACCGCATCTATGTTAGGGGATAAGTACGTCTTGATCGCGGTTTTCTATGGTTAGCTGCAGATCGCCATTTGACAAACACAAGTTTGTCGTTGTTGTTTTCTCGTTGAGTTTTCACCATAAAAAACTCAACGACAAACAAAAAACGGAAACCTTATAGGATCACTCGGGTGTCTGTCTGTCTGTCCGTCTGTCACAGCCAGTTTTCTACTGATCCACTGGACCGATTCTGTTAAAATATGGTACACACATATGGACTTCTGTGACCCAAACACGGACGTGTTACGTAAATCATAAAATTTTTAGTATGATGTCACTTTGGGGGTCAAACAAGAAAATTAAAAAAAAAAAGTTTTTTGAATAATATCGTGTGACATATCAAATGAAAGGGCTTACTATGAGGATTTGAATTATATTTTTTTCATAATTTTAAAATAAATGGTTCTGAATTTGAAAAAAATTTGAACCTACTGAGTCTAAAATTTTGAAAAAAATGGAAATGATAGATCTTTACCTATAGATTACAAAAAAAAACCTACAAGAAGACTATAGTGTTAAAATAACATGTTAAAAAATTAAATTCGTTCGGAACCCTTTGCACGCGAGTCCGACTCGCACTTGGCCAGTTTTTTTCGTATTAAAACATATTGTTCAATACAATGTGAACATATAACTGATATTCTGAATTATTATAAACTATTGTAATCGATTGCAATGATTTATAATAATTCAGAATCGATTCGTTTTTGTGACAACATTTATTTTATTTTTTAAGTGTGGCAACACACCTTTTTCTGTTGAGAAAAAATTGTGGTCGTTGATTTCAATTCGCCATTATAATTCGTTCCGTACAAAAAGTATCATTTTCAGAAGAAATTAATTCAATAATTAATAATAAAAAAATCAAATCAGGGCTGGCCAGTCTTCATCCATTTATTGATGCACACGGTTTGCTCCGTGTGGGCGGTAGGCTGCAAAATGCAGGCATTTCCCAGGATAAAATGCACCCAATAATTTTACCTAAACATTGTAATATAACTTCCCTAATTATCGAAAAAGAGCATTTGCGATTATTGCATGCAGGTCCTCGGTTGGTGCTCAGTTCACTATCGCAGAAATTCTGGATAGTCAACGGCATTCGAGAGGTTAAAAAGGTAGTGCACAAATGTTTGAAATGCTTTCGTTCTAAAGCTGACACTGCTAAGCAGCTTATGGGTTCTCTTCCAAAGGAACGAGTCACAGCAACTGGGCCCTTTCAGCATGTCGGCGTCGACTTTTGTGGCCCTTTCAATTTAAAAGTATCAAGAATCAGGAAACCACTCGTAACAAAAGGGTATGTAGCTCTATTTGTTTGTTTTTCTACCAAGGCCATACATGCGGAAGTGGTCTCGGACCTTAAAACTCCAACTTTCTTGGCATGCCTTGACCGCTTCATTTCTAGGCGTGGTATACCTTCCAAAATTTATTGTGATAACGCTAAAACTTTTAAGGGAGTTGAGAACCAGTTAAAAGAGTTATATAATTTGCAAGCTTCCAGAGCTCATAGAGACTCAATATATGATTATTGTAAAGCTAAATATATAAAATTTATGTTCATTCCTAGTTACTCCCCTGAATTTGGTGGCCTTTGGGAAGCAGGAGAAAAGAGCGTAAAGCATCATCTCAAACGTGTTGTCGGCACTCTGTGCTTGACCTATGAAGAGTTTAACACAGTGATCGTGCAGATAGAAGGGATTTTGAACTCTAGACCTCTGCTTTCCAACCCAAATGAAGGTGGATATTTAACTCCAGGTCATTTTCTAATTGGTACAGCTCTGTCTAGTTATCCTGACGTCGATTTATTGGAAATTCCAGTAAATAGATTAAAATTTTGGAAAGTTGTGACTCAACTCAAGCAACAGTTTTGGAAAGCCTGGTTAGCAGACTATCTCACTCAACTTCAGAGCCGTCCCAAGTGGAAGCATAGCTCTAATAACCTGAAGGTAGGTGATCTTGTTCTTGTTAAGGATGTAAATACCTCTCCTGTACAATGGCCTATGGCAATGATTGTCAAAGTGTTTCCTGGACCAGATAACAATGTAAGAGTGGCTGAAATTAAATTTAATAATAAAATTTATTTAAGATCCATTGCAAAATTGTGCCCTCTGCCATTGGAATAATGTTAAAATTTAAGTTTATATTTATATGATTGTGCCTCATTATGTTTCTGATGTCTTGTCGTCCTCCCCCTCCCAACTATGTTCAATACAATGTGAACATGTAACTGATATTCTGAATTATTATAAACTATTGTAATCGATTGCAATGATTTATAATAATTCAGAATCGATTCGTTTTTGTGACAACATTTATTTTATTTTTTAAGTGTGGCAACACACCTTTTTCTGTTGAGAAAAAATTGTGGTCGTTGTTTGCAATTCGCCATTGTAATTTTTTTGTTCTATGTGCAAAATAAGTAAAATCTATATTTTACGATATTCTTTGTGTTTTATTACAAACACATATCGCATGCCGTAACTGAAGGGTATCAGAGTGCCAATTCTATTAAATTTTAAGCAACTGTCGCATTCGCCTTCAAGTCGCAATCTGCCAAAAAATTATGAAAATTAAGGCATTTATGACAGTTTGCGATTGACATGCGAATGTGAACGTTATTTAAAAAAAATGTAGAATTGGCTATCAGGTATTTACCTAAACTAGACCAACTGAATTGTCCAAATTACTTTTATATTTACCTGCCCTCCCCTTACAACGATGACCAGCAACATGTAACAGAATAAACGAAATAGCCTCGTTCTCATTTGGTTTAATGAAACCATGAAATTTCAAGAACTTCAGATCTAACTCTAATTTTCTTTTTAAAAGCTTGTTTTGCTCAGCTCATACACCAAGAGAAAAAGCCTGAAATAAATACCTAGCATCCATTGTTACATGTTATAATAAGTTTTGAAAATTATCCCAAAACAACACGAAAACTTGAGCGTAAGAAAGGTCTAAGTAAACTGGTTTTATAGCTAACAGATCATTATAAGTTTAAGGGGCTGTTATTCGAAAAGTTAACCGTCATAGACGGTTAGATTTCATAATTACGGCCCAATAGGAGGTAGAAATACATTGAAAATTGTTTGTATTTTACGTTTCACAATTATTTGATGTACAGGGGTTTATAACTAAGTTTGTGTGATAGAGACACGGTATTGTTCTATTTCTTTAAACAAACCAAGCGTATCATTGAGTTTCAACGTATTAATACTTATAAATTGTCAGTCCGGGATAATTCTGACAATGAATTTGATATCAAAAACTTGTGCTCAGCGCACGTTGCGTGGACACGAATGTTATTAGTAGACTAATAATAGCGACGCGGTGATTCTAGAGGTCTGGTCTATATCTTTTTCTTAAAAAACCTGACAAGTGCGAGTCGGACTCGCCCACCGAGAGTTCCGTACATTGTAGGTACAAATTACTTTAAATAAAGACTTTATTTTTTATGATTTTGTTACAAATGTATAGTTTACAGATTTTTCCCTATACTTGTAGTATAAGATGGTATTACTTGCCAAATTTCATAGTTCTGGGTCAACGGGAAATGACCTATAAATTTTGATTCCCTTGAGAGTGTCGAAATATACGTTTTATGTGGCATAAACGGCCGCATCTTTTTAACGTTAACTTAGAAGTTTATTTTTTTCACAACTTCAAGGTGAGTATAGGGTTTTAATTTCAACTCGATAACTCCATGCGTACCGAAGATAAAGCATCTTGACAGACAGACGGACGGACGGACGGAAACAGAGTGATCCTATAAGGGTTCCGTTTTGTCCTTTTGAGCTACGGAACCCTTAAAATGGGCAATATGTCAAACTACTGTCAGGATTTTCTAATAGGTAATGTTTATCTATCGAGCTAACTGCCACTATTGGGTATGCCCAATAGTGGCAGTTAGCTCGAGCAGTTGACTTGTCCCAAAAACCTCAATCTTCAATTTAATTAACTCGTATTCTGATTATATAATTTTTAAGGTGTTTGACTTTGAATCACAACCAAAGCCAAACGTGATATTAATCACGTCGACAACTCGAAATAAAAAATCAATATACTCAACACACTTCGTTCACATGAAAAGCACTCCATCCATCAGCTTTCACATCAAAGGACAGCTACGTGGGAGCTGATAGCGAAGCAATAAGCACTCGTCACGGAGTGTGACGTGTTATGAAATAACTTTATTGTTTCCTTTCGTTACTTCGTAGTTACGCGACACATGGGTGGAAGTAGTGGGGAGGGCTGTCATGGTGCAGGAATTAAGGTGACAATGATTAGTTGGTTTTTGTTGTTTGTCAGTAATTATGAAAGGCGTGGACTTTTCTTTTCTGTTATTTTCAGTTCTTGTGTCGGTATCAGTTATATGACGATTTAGTATACATGTAGTCTTGAAGTCCAGCAACTAGTATTATTTTTAACTCGTTTATAGGATTGTGAAGATTTGTTAAACAGTCGCTTCAAGTAAAATACTGGTATTGTGTTGAATCCGGTTAAAGTCACCAAAATCTAAGAAGTCCGATTTGACAGCTGAGTAGAGAGGGATAGAAGATTGCATAACCAATAGGTGCGAAAGAGATTTATTTTTATGTCTCTTTCATACTTACTAGTAAAGCAATGTTGTATCCTGCTGTCAAAACTGGCCTTATATTTGTTTGACAACTATCGTGACTGACAGATAACAAGAACATGGTTTAAATACTAAGTAGAAAATGGAAGGTGTACGTTTAAAATTGCAGGCGTCAAGTGCGGTGCGACATAACTGTACTAGAAAGGTTTAGGTAGTCAAATACAGGTAAACAATCTTGATGTGTCTTTTTAATTTAAAAACCTTGAGGCGGCTTAGAAACTCTGACACTAGGGTGGGTGGGGTCGTTAGACTTAGCTGCCCACACGATAAGAAGAAGAAGAAGATTCAAAAACTCAGTCTATCCACTCAGGACCCGTAAGTCCCTTTCGAGACAAAATCGCGGGCGCAATCATTCGAGTGTCGGCTTGTCCCGAAAGAGACTTACGGATTCTGACGGTTGGGGCGTTTTATCCCGAAAGGGACACGAATCATGGGTGGTTAAAAATAAAATGCAACAAAAAACCAATCTAAATCAATTGAACCATTACTTTAAGCAGTAGTTTATTTGTTTTATAATATGTGATTGTGTAAAAATTCACGTCAAGATTGTTTCCCTTTATTTAACTACCTGAACCTTTCTAGAATTATAGGGATCCGCATTTTTCGATGCTCGCAAAACTGACACACCGTTGACCTAAAAATAAGACATTTCGCAAGAAGCAAGGTCTCTAATGCTACGGAACCCTTCGTATACGAGTTCATGTTTTAAACACACTTCTCTGTTACCCGTTTCTATATTGCCATAGTCTTCCAATACCCATGCAATACTTATTCATAAATCTCTCAACTTACCATACCTCCAGGCGTTTCCGTGGTTTACATGAACACCATTGTTCGGTCTGCTACATTATACCTCTCCATGAGTTGTCAAATTAACAAAATTCACCATTGTTCTGCTATGGCATTGTTGACTGCGCCGCTATATTTGCTGGCTTTTTGTATAGCTGTTGAGTAATGGAACGGGTAATTGTGAGATTGGAAGTATTGTTTTGGTATTTGATCTCTGGGTTCCGTATCCAAAAGGTAACCAACGGAAACTCATTACTAAGCCTCCGCTGTCCGTCCGCATGTCTGACAGCGGGCTTTATCTCAAGAACCTTAATAGGTAGACAGTTGATTTTTTCACAGAGTGTATATTTTTTTTATTTTTTTTTATTTGTGATGGGTTTGCTCTTGACTCTAGTCTAGGTCAGAGATGACCGAGACAAAGTGTACGATGAAGCGAGCTTACCCAGAAGGAGCCTGTTCACTCTAACTTTGAAGAGATTAGGGTTGTAAGCGTTTGGAAACACAGACGCAGGTAGAGAGTTCCACTCCTTTGCTGTGCGCATTATAAAAGACGTTTGGAAACGCTTAGTGCGAATTGGTGGAATAGTAACAAGGTAGGGATGGTAAGATGCAGTGCGTCTGGATGTCCGATGGTAGAAGGGGGCCGGTGGGATGAGGTCGTGGAGTTCTTGGGCACACTCACCGAAGTACAATCTGTAGAAGACCGACAAGCAGGCAACCTTACGGCGATGAGCCAAGCTATGTAGCTTAGCATCCACCAGTTTTTCGTCACCGATGAGCCTCTTAGCTCTGCGTTCCACCGAGTCAAGCGCGGCAAGCTGATACTTAGCTGAGCCATCCCAAAGGTGGCTACAATACTCCATGCAGGATCGGACTTGCGCTTTATATAGGGTTAAAAGCTGTCCAGGCCTGAAGTATCGCTTCACCCTATTTAGGATGCCCAGCTTTTTGATTGCGGTTTGGGCTTTGTACTCGATGGTGGCGCCGAAGTTGTATTATTGCCGCTATAACAACATATATTACAAATACAGTAAAATTTTAAAAAATAAATGGGGCCATTCTAGAAACATGTTTTTTCGGTTTATGGACGGAACCCTTCGAGTAAAAGTCCAACTCGCACTTGTTTTGCTTATGTTTACAGACCAAATTCAGAGATTTTAGAATATGCTGCATAATTTCGGCAAAATTCATTTTTCTATAAGGTTTGTTTGTAAAGGGTAATCTCTGAAAGTAATGAACTGTTTTATAAGTTCTTGCACGGAATGTAAGCTATAATTATAAATATTTCACGCTGAAAACAAGAAGTTTAGGAAAGTTTAGGAAAGAAAGTTTAAGTATTAGCAGTGAATAAAACACCTTTGTTTCATACCGTTTAGATTGATAACAACTTCAGGTAGGTATTAATAGCAAAACTTCTAATACTTACATCGTTAGTTTCTTAACTTACTTTTCTCTATAAAAAGGCTTTAGCGTAACTAGAAAACTTGGAAGCCTTAGGCTACGGACACGAAGTCAGCGGACGCGGGTCGGCAGTGGGAGGCACGGTGAGCGTTTAAGAGGGGACTACAGTTCCGAGGACTTTGAAAAATATCGCACGTTACTTGATAAAACAAAACACATTTTATCAAGTAATGTACGAAAGCGACAACTGCAGCTCAGGCTCATTTTCACCAATTAAACCTTGACTAAAAGACGTTTTGTATTGAGCTGTTTTCTTCTTCAAAACTGGATCAATTTTATATCATTTTTTTTATTAAGAATTATATATCAAAATTTAGAGGTAGACTATGTCTATGCTTTTTTTATTTTCTATTTTATTAAAAACTTATCAAATTTGTCTACCAGTCGTCTGAAGATGGCGGTAAAAACGAGCTGTATTTTTCGGGTTTTTGGATTGTCATAATTCTTTAAGTGAAATGAAAATGGTAGGGATACGTATTAATTAAATCTAGATTTTTTTTAAAATCATTGCTCTAGCAGCATTATCCACGAAGAAAATAGCGGATCCATGCGTTGGTATGGAGAAAGGCCCAAGAGTTACCGATCCGAGTCCCCTCTTAAATGCATAGATTTATGTGGAACTGGCTTCGATGGCAGCGGCGCGGCGAGCGGCGTATGATTGCATTTTATTTTTTACATTTTAACGACCGACCGATGACGTTTGAAAATTTGTATTAAAAATATGTTGTCGTCGTTGTTTAAACATTTCGTTCGCGAGCAAAGACACTTATTTCTCATAACACAACACTATACCGCTCTAGCGCCGCGCGATCTTCCTGCTGGCTTTGAGGCCGGTTTTGCGTGGCCGCGCGTTCCCCGCGCCGCCGCCCACCCCGCGCCCGCTGACTTCGTGTCCGTAGCCTAAAGTAATGTTTTACGAAGTTGCCTCATCTTTTGTTAAGCCGGACTTCGGTTTTACTTCGATATTTATAGGCCGGATTACTCTCAAGACATTCTCTTGCAGTGCAAGCAAAAAAAGGTTTAATTTATAGAGGTCTTTTAAGCTGATTGTTTAGAAACTTACGAAGAGAATTGCATTGAGATGGTTTACATTTAAATTTTATGACTAGATCGTTTTTGTTTTTTAATTATTGATAGTGTTTTGAGGAGTTAGTGGCTTAATAATCCTAATATAGAAAATTCTTCTGTTACCGTAGAGAAATTAAAAGCGAGCATCACAAACTCAATACAATTACAAATTCACAACCGTCTAGGATTTTCTCTAAAATAATTTATAGAAAAATATAGCATAAAGGATTTTCTCACAATACACGGTTCTACACGAGAATTTCAGGTAGTATTTAAACAAAAGAATTAAGCTCAAAGAGGTTCGAACTCCGACTGACATACACAGGACCTTTGAAATGACGGAAATATCTACCTATGTGAAATATCATATCTATTTGCGAACCATGAGCCAACAAGCCTAAAATTTAGTAGGATATAAATATTTAAATTCCTCTAAATTCTAGGCTAGGGCTATATATGGAGAGGAGCTCGTGGCTTAATAATATCAAACGCACGGGTCGATCTTCAAGGTTAAGCAACGCTTACCAAGGTTGTTCTGTGGATGGGTAACCATCTTCACATATCGAGTTAACTCCGTGCTCCGGAAAGCTCGTTGGTCCCGGTTGTTATTTGTAGATCTGTGGCTGTCGTTACGAATTGTCTGAAGCCAGTAGGCACCTAAATCTGACTCCTGTCTTGCCAAGAAGTACCGTGTACCGGGTTGGGTTGGGTTGTGGAGGTCTGGTAGGCAGCTGCTCCACGTAAAATACTGGTATTCAGCTGAATCCGGTTTGACTGGAAGCCGACCCAAATATGGTTGGGAAAAGGTATATTGATTGATATTCATACTTAAAAAAAGGTTTAAAGTTCTGTGAGAAGCATACACAGATTTTCCAACAGTCCGGTTTAAGTGAGACTCTAGACAGGTGATATTCTGACAGCGGTAGCGTGGCGAAGGAGATTGACAAAACGTATGGTTATGGTATGGAGTCATGTGACATTTCGACAGCGTTTCGCTAGCATTTCGGCAGTCGCATTCGCTATTAGGATAGCACTTTGTCTATCGCTTCAGATGAAAAAAATTGCAGTTTGACAGTTTCTGTAAATAAAATAACTAACTTTGACCGCGACTTCTTCGCGAGTTTAGTGCGTCCCTACGGAGTGTAGGGAAGCTACATGCCAAATTTCAGCTTTCCCTTCACCAGTACTTTCAGCTGTGCGTTGCTGTCAGTCACTCAGTAACGGAAGAATTATAATATTGATGATGATGACTAGCTTTTGCCCGCGACTTCGTTCGCGCATATCCCGTTTTTTCTCGTGCCCGTAGGAATTTTGGGAAATCCTCTTAGTGCTCCCCTATACTCTCCAAGGAACCTACATGCCAAATTTCAGCTTTCTACGACCAGTAGTTTCGACTGTGCGTTGTGTCACTCAATCAGTCAGTAACGGAAGAATTTTATATATTAGGATACTGACAAACAGCCGTATTTTAGTATTCAGTTAAAAATAATCTGAGTATTGAAAAATCAGGCCTATATCTAACAATCTCAATAGGATTGTAAGGCATTAAATTAGGTTTAAGATTCTAAATTACAAAAAACCTAAGGGGATTTGCTTGATAAAAGATGAAAGTGAAATTATCTCCGAAAGATGATTATATTTTCGCGGTTCCATCAAATTTTCTGAAAGGATTAGAATAGACGGACCGCAAAGTAGGGTGACAAAAGATAAAATGAAGAGCTTCTGATTATTATGAAAAGTCTGAAATAATTTAAATTACTACGTGATTTGACTAGTCAGGGAATATAATATACAGGGTAATTGTCAAGTGATATTTTATGGTTCGACTGTAGTAAAATAAATGTAATCTAAAATATTTACGTTGTGTTATTTACTTTGTTTTATTTTGTAATATATATTTAAAATTAACGGGCCGAAAATCGTTTCGAGCTACACAAGTGTAGGTTTCCGAATGCATTTTATAGGTTAGTCGACTATTAATCGTTAACTTGTAAAGCCTACTTAGATGTGATAGTTTTCCTTTTAAATTTGTTACTACAACATGAATTTTATCACGAATTTTTAATTTAAACTTATTTTTAATTTTTAACAACCATTTAGCTGGCAGAAGGGTGTGTACATTTGACTGTGACAAAAATTAGCACTTGAAAGCTTAATATCCTCCTTTTTGTGGTTCTGTACCTCAAAAGGAAAAAACGGAACCCTTATGGGATCACTTTTTTGTCCGATTGTCTCAGAATACCTTTATCTCGGGAATGCGTGGAGGTATCGAGTTGAAATATATAAAACCATATACTCAATTCTCTTGAAGTTGTGAAAAAATCAAACTAAATAAGTTAACGTAAAATCAAGATACGGCCGCAAAAAACGTATATTTCGACATTCTCAAGGGAATCAAAATGTATAGGGTATTTTCCGTTGACCTAGTACAATGAAATTTGGCAACTAATATCGTCTTATATTACAAGTGTAGGGAAAAGTCTGAAAACTATACATTTATAACACAGGTCAACAAAAATTGAAAAAATAATGGTGCAGAGATAGAGTTATTGGTATTTTATTAAGTGTCCATTGGTAACTCCAAAATGATTTTTTCTTTTCTTTTCCTACGTGTAGTTTTGGGTTTAAAATGTGAATTTTCCTTTGCCTTTCCATGACAGCGGTTGGCTAACTTATCGGTACATATTAATACATTTATTTTTATATATGCCTAACGTACCTACTTCTCTTGTTCAATTAACAATTTGGAACTATCTGCCTGGATTTTGCTTGTTGAGGTTACTAAAAACTTACCCGGAAATCACAAGTCAGATAACTATCTCTCTCTTTCTAGTCTACTAACATCATCTTCCTGCCCTCATCAAATAACTACTCTAACATTGTAAATGATATGCTAGAGGCGTTCAGCACTTTGAGGTAGTATGTCCATCAAAGTGTACTACTTCCACAATCATATGCCAATCCCATCGGCCTTGGTACCTTTCTTCTATCGTTTTTAGGTCCTGGTGAATCCGGTCCCCTTGTTCTTTGTTATGGGATTCAAGATACTCTGAGAATTGATCAAGATGACTGTGGGAGTGGTGCACTTTGATGGACGTACTACATCCTAAGTTCTTAAAGTTCTCTAGCATGTCATTTACTATGTTAGAGTAGTTATTTGACTCGTGTTTTTCGAGTAAGTTTTTAGTGACCTTAACAAACAAAATCAACGCAGCTAGTTCCAAATTGATCATTAAACTTAAGAAATTAGTATGGTAGACAGTTATTAAAATCATTTTCTTATAGAAATGTACTGATAAATAAGCAAACCGCATACATGAAAGTACTGATTATTGCCAAAATTCACACATTAAACTGAGGGTAAATCCAAAACTACACGTAGGAAGTCAAAACTTTTGGTATGAATGTTATCAGTATACGGTCCTAACTTAAAAAAATAAACAGTTTCTTGGCACCAAAACTAGTGTTGACCAGTGATAATTAAATAAAAAAAAATATAGTCTTTATTTGAAGTAATATATACCTAAATTACGGAACCTCTAGGTGGACAAGTCCGACTCGCACTTGTTTTTGTTGACGTTAAAAAACATCATCGATACTACATGTAAGGGTACCCTAAAAGATTTTTTTTCTATATTTTATTTTTACCTCTTTTTCGGTGTGGTTAATATGTATACCAAATTCCAACCGCAGACAAACAAACGGACAAAGAGTTCCTTGTTGGCTTACAGTACCCTAAAAACTGGAAACCTAATGAAAATTAAAAATCTCATTTACGATTACGATCTATCACTTCCAAAACATCTTAACTAATTATTATTTTAAAGAGTTATTTTAAACAAAACAAAACAAAAATCTGACAATAGCATTATTATATTTTCAAGACGACTCAATCAAATTCATGGAAGGTTCAGGGCCGGTGCAGTAGGACGGCAAAAAGTTGTTTCAAATTGTTCGGACAAATGAGAGGGTAAGGGTGACCATCATTCTTGTTTAGCCCTTGACAGGTGGATTTGTTCGGAAAATAGAAAATGTCCTTTCCACCACCGAGTTTACCGGTATGTGGGCAATTTGTAAAAAAATGTGTTACAGAATTTTCGCGGACGTGTCAACAAAATGTGTTATCGTGTTACTACCATTTCTCGTTGTTTGGACATCTTCATATTATCTTATTTCCTCAAAAAAAATATAAAGGTTAAGTTCCAACGTGGATTCAGACTACCATATTTTCGCGGCTTCGCTTATGCCACAGAATAAGTGATTTTTCCGGAAAAAAGTAGTCTACTTAATCATCATCATATCACCCGAAAGACGTCCACTGCTGGACATTGGCCGCCCCCAACTGTCACCACAATAACCGGTCCTGTGTGTCTCGCATCCATCGGCTACCCACGACCCTCACCAGGTCATTGGTACACCTTGTGGGAGGCCTTCCAACGCTGCGTCTTCCGGTACGTGGTCGCTAGTCCAGAACTTTTCGGTCCCATGGACCATCCGCCACTTCAATTTTTCTATACTAGTTACTCTGCAGAATTATATATTTCATTGTTGAAATAATAGAATAGAAAAGAAAGAATCAGAAAAAAGAAGAAACGAAAAATCAGATCAGTAGTGCTATTCTGTAAGAATATTTTCGTGTCTCGACAGCGGAATCCGAGGTGATTATAAACATAAGACCTTTACGTGTGCAATAAAGCTCACTTTGTGAGCTTTGTCACTCAGGTGAAGCTCGATATCGAAACAGGTTTTAGGTGATAGATGCGTGGCGATAATTTTGTTGCATCTAAACAAGTACAGCTAGCTGTACTTTTAGAAATGACCTGCAAGATACTTATCACCACGCATCTATCACCTGAAAAAACTCGCTACAATTCCATGTACGTGTAAATACAGGCATTCATAAATGAACTCGCACAACCTCATCTCATGCGAGTTCTCTTAAACAAATACATAGGCCGCCGCACAAAGATCAACAGAACAGGCTTACAGGCCCGTGAAGCCGTGTCAATGAAACTTTACTCACGTTTTGTGATTTTAAGCCCGACTCGTTATTACTGTTCAAGTCAGAACTGTTAAATTGGTCAAAACGGTTTTGACTGGTTTCAGTCAAGTGTTTTTAATCCAAAAGGCGCCTTTCCGATAACATACTTTTGGGTAAGGTCACAAGACGCTTACCAATCAAATAGGTTTCCAAGTTAATCTTAGTTTTTATTTACGGTTTTCAGGGTTCCGTACGTGAAGGGTAACCAACGAAGCCCTATTACTAAGCCTTCACGGTGCGTCCGTCCGTCTGTCTGTCAGCGGGCTACAGCTGTCTACCTAATATAGTTGAAATTTTCACAGAGAGTGTATATCTATTGTCGCTATAACAACAAATATTAAAAAATAAATTAAAATTAAAGGAGTTCTCACACAAGAAGCGTGTATTTTTTTTTGGTTTATGGTACAGAACCCTTCGTGTGAGAGTGATTCCACTTAAGTGGCTTTTTTAGACCCGCAGCTGTGATATGACGAATTAATTTTCAACAGCCAATCGTATCGCTTGATTTGTTTTTTTTTTTTCCGGAAACCACGTACGAGTATTAGTTTCTCTGTTATTTAAAACCTATCTTCTAACTACATTCCAATGATAAAACAAAACCTACAAGATTTTCTTGCTCCTAACCGGGTGTTTCGTACAAAAACTTGACATTATTGTACAATTTGACGTATCGTCCGAACATTAGGCCGTGCCGAGGCGGCCAATATTGGAAAACACATCTATCATGGAGGGTGCATTCAATATGGTAGTTATTTTCGCGTCTATCCCTAGTAATTGATGCAATAGTTGGATGGTTTAAATTTCTTTGGTGTCACTATTTAGTTAATGATCAAACTTGAAAGAGGTTTTGCGTATTAATTGTTTTTAATTTAAATTTAACGACTCGCTCCGTCTTCACACTTTAATTTTTGGTGAATTTTCCAAAAGTCCGATACCATTGAGTTGTGTCTTTATAGCAGTTCCTTATACAATGCTAAAGCTGACCCTATATTCTCAGTAATAAATAAATAAATAGTAGTATTTTCCATGAAAACTTCCTTCACTCCAATCGCCATGAAAACGAAAACAACAACCCCAGCAGTGCGACTCTGTAAACATTTCACCGTGTAAGCTTAGGTGAAAATGGTTTTTCTAGTGGCGGCATTGATGCCGCTGCATCAATGCCGCCACAAGAAAAACCCACGGAGCAAATCTACACCGCCACAAAAAGAACCGCGTCGCCATCTATCTAACTAGCAGCGAACTACTACGTTGAAATCCTGCATCGCGCAAGCAGAATTTACCGTGCGCTTTGAACATATGTACAACAGCCCAAATATCAACTATCGGGCAGTTGCCCGCCAGACACAACAACCGTCTAGTCGGAGAATCCTCCCTATTCGATGGAGGTTTGCGGGACTTTACTCTCTTTTCCACATACCTCCATATTAGTGACCATCGACGTTGAACGTCAGCGCAGCCTTCGTGCAGCTACCTTAGCGTGACTCTCCACCTAAGCTTACAAGGTTAGAGGTTGACAGAATAGACGCCAGATTCACGTCATAAGTTATATTACTGTCAATTTGATTGCGACGAGACTGCGTGAAGTGAAAAGGACATGGAATACTAATAAAATTTTGAAATAATGTTGGAAAGAAAAAGAGTTTATTTAGGCCTAACAAAAAAAATGCTAAAATTAATTATCAATACGTTTTTTTGGTTAACAGTATAGTGTCTTATTGGTGAAAGTGATTTCGTCTAGACAACCTTTAATTAGATACCTGAATATAATTTAGTAGTTGGTAATTAAGCAACAAAACTGTTTAACAAAAAATAATTAATATAAAAGGAAAAAAATGAACATTTAGTTGTCGTATCATTTCTTTTAGAAGTAAACGAATTTAATGATATAACTAAATAACTAATAAACCTAACTAGCAAGCTTCGAAGAATTAATATTGTATTTGATTAAAATAATTTAGGTTGTAGATAAACTGTTGAAATAATATACACGTATTCATCGTTAGGTAATAACTAAGAAATGGTTTTTTGATACCAGTTACAAAGTCCGTTGAACTATGGATGGACGATTATGTCGACCGTAAAATGTATGCAGAGCACAGTAAGCATGCTTTACAAAGTTAATTTGCACAATTTTGCAAGCGTTGCTCCGAAGTAAGTCTATTCATAGTGAAATGGAACGTACTGACCAGAAATTAACTGTCAACTGTCAAATTGACAGTCACTGGAAAAAGTATTGTCAAATTAAAAAGCTAACCTCTAAAAAAACACCCGTATATTTTCCACTAAATATCCGACAGCTATTCAATCCAGTTAGATACCTACTGGGTAACATGGAAGACTCTTAGCACGACTAGGAATAGCCGGCATATAACTACCCGTAACTACTGTCAAAGATGTGCAAATGGCAGCCAGGGCCGTATTTAATTAAACTGATAGGTGACAAACGGCAATCTGACAATTCGACAATTTTGTCAACAACACCTGTCGCGAAATTGTGACAATTATGTCAGTTCTTGACAAAGTCGCATTGTCAGTTATATTAAACAGGGCCCAGGAGCAACAGCTTAAGAAGGAACTCTATTGGGCCTTTCTCCATACAAACGCATTCCGCTGTTTTCTTCGTGGATAATGCCTTCAGAGAAATGATTTTTTACAAAAAAAATTGGTCTAATTCATACGTGCCCTTATAATTTTCTTTTTTCCGAAACATAATTACTTAAAGAATTATGACAATCCAAAAACCCGAAAAATAGCCCGTTTTTACCGCCATGTTCAGACGACTATCAGACAAATTTGATAAGTTTTTAACAAAATAGAAAATCATAAAAGCATAGATACAGTGTTTCTCTAAATTTTGATATATAACTTTTTAGAGCCTCTTTTCGTGCTTTCCGAGAGGAACCTCAGACCCTTGTCTCAGCACGTTGTCGATGGACACCTATCAGCGGACCGACCTGGTGGCAATTATCATGTAGCTACCAGTGCCATGGAGATAGTGAGTAATCGTCATCAATATATATATAAAATTCTTCTGTTACTAAGTGAGTGACTAACAGACAACGCGCAGCCGAAACTACTTATCGTAGAAAGCTGAAATTTGGCATGTAGGGTCCTTGGGGAGCACTCAGAGAAGAATCTCGAAATACCTACGCGAACGGGAAAGAAACTGGATTCGCGCGTACGAGGTCGCGGGCAAAAGTTAGTTTATATATAAAAACTGTAACTAATAATAACTGGATAAACTACGCAAACAGAAGTGACTAGGACCCGTCTTACCACAGCATTCCATATTAATCAAAAATGTTATGTCCCATCAATCATTATATAACAAAAACATATGTAAAACTAATTCTAACCAACTTGTAAACAATTATTTACAGACTTACTCTAACCAATATATACACCACGTACTAAAATTTACTTTTTTACATTGCAACACCAACACTTGTTAATCACACACACATTGTTACACAATTCACTACCTTTCTCATTAATTTGCTACGCATATGCATATATTTCTGGTATCGATCCGTTTTATTACTCAATCAAATACACAAGTTACATATGCATTACGGGAATATACACATACACAAGTCACAACTCAGTATTACTCTTTCCTTGTGCTTTGATTCTATGTTACAGCGCTAACATTACGGGAAATACCCAGCAGACTATTTCTACCCTTTCCAAACAGTAGTACACAAAAAATGCACAAATTGATATATAATATACAAAATTCGATAATACCCAAAAGAGAGTAGATTACTAAAACCCCAGACTGACGTCTGGGAGGAACTTTTATCCGAATGGCAATGTAGGTGGGAAAATTCCATTAAAGGCCGACACCTCCACCAGTTTTTTCCATCCGTTCGTGAGCGGCTGGATAGGACATGGCTGGAGGTGGATCATTGTGTTGCCCAATTTCTCACAGGTCATGGCAACTTTAAGAGTAAATTATTTTCCTTTAGGCTTGTGGCCTCGCCTTTATGTCAATGTTCTACAGCCGACTATGAATACGAACAATCCGCACACCACATCTTATGGGAGTGTATTCTTTGGCAAACTGAACGCAATATTATGTTAGATAGTATTCAGGTTACATCTGGAGTAGTTTACTACACGGACCTTGTAGAAACCAGAACAAATTTCCGTGCTTTCAGGCGATTTTGCCATACCTATTACTGGAATCAAAAGTAGCTCACAATTTAGGACCCATTAGTTTTTAATTAATATATAATCCGTGGTGCTTGACAACTGGGCTTAACCCAGTTGTATATGTCCCTTGGTGCCTATTGCCCTAGCTCTATTCTGTCTCCTGCTTGAAAAGGAGGGAAGTGGAAATTATATATATATTTATTTTCCTACTCCTCCGCTGTACTTTTCTGATTAAATTCGTTGCAGGATCCAAGACAGTTAAATCGTTTCTCCGGGACTCGTCGGGCTTCATTGGCTCGGCGTTTTTCTGATGGTCACCACTGTTGATTCTGGCTTTCAGGAGTTGCAGTGGTTGGGAATGTGTGGCGGGCTTGTCAATACCCAAAATAACATAAATAATATGGATTCTGTCTCTGTGTCGGACTCATCCACCTGTGATTTAGACAATTGCATCCCGCCCAACCTTAATCCAAATCACTCGCTCAAAATTCTGAACCAGAACATTAGAAGTATATCAAAAAATATATCAGAATTTCACACTATACTCGCCAGAACAAAGATCGTGTGGGACATTATTACGCTGACCGAATGTTTGCTTCCTAATACACACTACATTCCAGACCTTCAAGACTTCAATTATTTCAAAACTAATAACAACTTTACACAGAACGAGGGTGTAGTTGTATATGTTAATAAAAAAATTACAGTTTCCGTTGAAGAGCCCTCGATCTTGGAAGCCAACAGTCTACTAATAAAAATCGACTCCAACACCATCCTTATAGCAATATATCGTCCGCTGGGATATAAAGATATTAATCAATGTCTAAATTCACTTAATTTGCTCTTGACAAATATAAAACACTATAAAAATATCATTGTCACCGGTAATATAAACATTCACGGACAATGTCTTGACTCTGCCTCACAGAGCTACCTTAACCTGTTAGCCTCGCATGGACTTCTGCCTGCCCATTCACTGCCTACGCGTCTCCAAGCTTGCCTTGACCATGTTATTTTAAAATCCACTCTACCTGCTTTCACCTACGTGGCTCACTCTGCACTGACTGATCACGAAACTGTACTATTTTTCCTGGTGAAGAAAAGCTCTAAACCTGTCATAAAACAAACAGCTACTCGTATTAACCATGATCAGCTTAAAGCAGAGTTAAAGCAACTCAATTTTGATCAAGTGTATTGCACGCAAAATTCTCATGAGGCAGCAGAGCATATAATTGATATAATTAAACAGGCAATTGAGGCAAGTTCCAAAATCGTCAAAATACCTAACCGGAAAAAAATCATAAAACCATGGCTCACTCCGGGCCTTCTACGATGTGTCCGACATAGAAATAGTCTACATAAAAAAATAAAAAGGTCACCTGATAATGCAATTCTAAAAACATCCTTTGCTAGATACAGAAACTACTGTAACAAGCTTTTAAATACGATAAAAAGACTATGAGAGGAAAGAGATAAGCGATGCTGGTAATAACACCAAAAAATCTGGGAAGCAATAAACACCATTACAAACAGAATAAAAAAGAAAGAAAACGCATTAGATTTATTAAATTTGTATGCTACTCCTCAGGAGTCGGTTAACATAGCCAATAAATTCTTCGCAGAAATCGGCAAAAATCTCGCTGAAAATATTTCTAATAGGACATCGAATAACGCGCATAATCCCGTCAATCAAGGGGTCGCCCAATCTATGGTTCGTTTATCCACTGATGATGAAGAAGTTACCAGACTGATAATGTCCCTACGTAGCGACACTGCCGCGGGGTGGGACAGGATAACAAGCGGCATCCTAAAAAACACATTGAAATTGTTGTACCACCCCTCACGTATATTTGCAACCTTGCACTTTCATCTAGGCAATTTCCCAAATCTTTTAAAAAAGCCATAATACATCCAATCTTCAAGGGTAGGGACAGAGGCCATGTCAACAACTATAGACCCATAGCAGTACTTCCTATTTTATCCAAAATACTGGAGGGAATCATGAACAATAGGCTCGTGGATTACTTGGAGAAGTTTAACATCCTTTCACCCTCACAATATGGTTTCAGGGCGGGTAAATCCACGGCCGATGCAGTTCATGATCTGACTAATTATGTTATCACAAACTTGGATGATGGACAGAAGGTTTTAGGCATTTTCCTTGATCTCGCCAAAGCTTTTGACACGGTGTTTGTTCCTACTCTGATTTGCAAGATGGAAAGCATAGGAATCAGCGATGTTCAACTCAAAATCTTTGAGAATTACCTGAGTGAGCGTACCCAGTGCGTTAAGATAGGTGAAACCATCAGTGACGAACGCACTGTCACCTACGGCGTGCCACAGGGTAGCGTAATCGCCCCGTCACTCTTCCTTATTTACATTAATGAGCTGGGTATGCTCACTTTTCCCAAAGGCAAAATCATAACCTTCGCTGACGATACTGCCCTTCTCTTCAGCGCTAGCACATGGCACGATGTATACAAGCAAGCTCAGTCGGGTTTCGAAATCGTGACGGAGTGGTTGCGAAACAATTTTCTGACCCTAAATGCCGAAAAAACCGTATACATACCCTTCTTTCTGAAAAATAATGCGTCAACCACACACATGAACTCGTCATATTTTATAGTAGCCCACACATGTTCCGAACAAAATATATATAATTGCACCAGCACCACTCGCATTCAGAAAACAGATAGTGTAAAGTATCTAGGAGTAATAATAGATAGCCACCTAAACTTCAAAAAGCATATCAATACTCTTAGCAGAAGGTTACGCAAACTTATACATGTCTTCAAGACCCTAAGACACGTGGCAGACGAGAAGTTAACTGTTCGTCAGCTGTTTATATTGCAAACGGTTATAAAACAGCATGGCCTCACTACCTTCAAACTCACTCTCTCACAGAAGTAGACGATTCGATCCCATAGTCCGCCATCACATCCGGCTCTCGACAACTTCTTCCCATCGATTCTTTTGCTACCTGGGTTGCTTTCTTTATAATAAAATAAATAAGAAACTCCCAATTTTTAACCTCGCCAAAATCAAATGCAAAACTAAACTAGGCAGCTGGCTCCAGGAATTAAATTACGAAGAAACAGAGAATCTACTTGATGTCCCAAAATAGCCAATTTAGTACATTCCATTACTCCCCCCCAACACACACTACTCCGACACAAACACCCACACAAACACCCACACATACACCCTACTCACTCACAGATACAAAATCTTACCTACTAAACCTACTAACACCAATAAATTCTAGTTTCCTTTTTTTATCTTTTATTATTAATCATATCAGCCTATGTTTTTTTTTTTATAAATCCTAACTGCACTTGTTGTACTGTACAATACATAAAAATGAAAACATTACCCAAGGGGTGGAGACCTGGTGTCCTGAAATACAGACCTAAAGTCTAGTTTAGGCACCAGTCTCCCACAGTATATTGTTGATGTAACGTATTTTTGTATTGATACCTCTCTAATGTACCTATATTGTGGTGAGAAATAAATCATTTATTATTATTATATATAATTGCTGGTGACTGACTGATTGACTGGGTGACTGACAGACAAGCTGAAACGCATGTAGGTCCCTTGGGGAGCACTAAGAGAGGATTCCTGAAACTCCTCCGGGAATAGGAAAGAAACGAGATATGCGTGTTGCGGGCAAAAGCGCAAGGGTTTGCCGGTGTCTAGGGGAAGATGACAGGAAGGATGGTGACGTGTCTGGCTCGACAATTGATTTTTGTTAACTTGACTGTGATTTTATTTCATGTTTTTATTTTGATTATTGTGATTTTATTGATTATTTTGAGTATTGTTATTTTATTTTGATTTTTAATTTTTCTTTTATTTATTTTTTTATTGATTTTTCTTTTTTGGTATTAAATATTTGTTTATTTTCTTATTATAATTAATATTTAAACTTTGTATGGATATCATAATCTGAAATAAACGTATTAATAATAATTAATAATAATAAAAGCCATATTACTAATATAAAAATGTCATAAAATTAATTCAAATACTCCAAATCGCCAAAGCTTATAAGTAACAACGACTCAAACAAAGTTAACCACAGAGCAAAACCTTTGCGCCAGTATACCAAGTGGTACAACAACAGCCCATAAATCACACTTGACCTGCTCCCCAACATACACAGTATACGTACACAATAAAACACCACGTGCGACCCAATAAGTTGTACGATAAATTCTCCCTGGCCCACCTCTCAAATCTGCCGAATAAATACAAAATCGTTGGATATACTCATACTGGTGTTTGGAAATATAGGGAGCGGTATTTTGTTAGCAACCGGCGACAAGAAGCTTTGGACAAGTGAATTTTTGAATATTTATTAAAACTTTATGGACAAGTAAAAAACACTGTACAAAGGATTTAAGGCCTAAGGCATTGTCACCAGTCGACCTTAAAATACTGTCAGCGGGAGCGTGACGAAGGCGATTGTTATTATAAAAATGTCAAATGTGAGTCGGATTGACAAACGCTGTCGAAATGCCATGTGATCAATGCTTTAAAGTTTGGCATTTCGACAAACGCCATCGCACATTCATTCGCATTCTTTAGTGTGCGAATAAAACACACTACATATATATGTATACTATAAAAGAGATCTATATTTACTATACTATAATTCTCTCTCTTATATAATTTGCTAAGATTAATAATTTCCTACGATGCATCATGTTAACAATTTTAAAGTCTGCTTTGTTGATGAAAGCACCTCAACGGCTGAAGGGATTTGGATAAAACTCGGTAAACTGGCTAGTAATAGATATTAGTTTACATTGCAGGTTTGCAGGATAGAATATAATAGAAAACATTTATTCAGTACAGACATAATATACGTACCTACAGCAACAAAGACAAAGATAGAAATGTTTGAGGTCTAAATATTTTTTATTGAGACGCCATGACATGGAGTTTTGTTTATGCAGAAACTTTATATCCTACAGTGCATCCCATCATTATCTAGCAGAAACTTATTTCTTTTTCCTTATAATGTCATACAAATATAATAAAACAATCTTTTAAAGCAATTAAAGCCTAGCACGGTATAGCGGTACTATCTCATCGAAATAGAGTTTTGTTGTTGTGTCTATTTTGCTTATTTGCTTATTTTGAACAAGTGGAGTATTTTATTTATTTACCAATTTATTTAATTTCAATTACTCTTGCTTGCTACTTATTAATTGTCTCCTAGGCTCACAAGGAAGTGTTTAAAAATTTCAACTTCCCGCCCTCAGCTATTCAATTTATTATAACTATTTATATACAATGTAGATGAGTCTCCTCCGGTCGCCAGTCAGCCCCCACAAAAATCAAGCGCACGAAAGCTTTCCCACTCGCATCAACATGTTAGTACTATTAGTTTCTTAGCAGGGGCACGTAACCAAAACAGATTCGTATATTTTCAAAGCTCAGTATTGACTGCCTTTCGTATTTTCCTGTCATTCTTGCTGCGAACGTAATTTATTTGAACAAATAAATATTGTCGGCAAATAAAATAACTAAAACTTGCAGTTATTTATTTACTCATAATATTACTCGTATAACTTTACTTGTAGTCAGTTATTTCTTTCCTTACGAAGTATTTTTTGTGAGTAAGGCTGCTCTCTCATGAAAAGCTTAAAAACAGCGTGCAGATGAAGCAACTTTTTGTCGGCATTTACTGAAAAATTACATCTGAAAATAGGTAGTAATCTACATAATTTGATACGTAATTTGGTTTAGCCTGAATTTATGTATCGGTTTCACATAATAAGAAAAAAAAATCACCAAATCACCTCCAAATCGTTGAGGTGAAACCATTTTACTCCTTAATTTTTTTAAAAAAGTCAAAAAAATCTACTGCTTTGCGATACAAACGAAAATAATTTCATTTTGTAATTTTTTTGTAATGTGTTATTTTTATAATAATTTAAAAATGCGAGTAGTGGAGTGGCGTGTAGAGGAGTAATTAGCTCCGTTTATATGCACAAGGTGTTTGGCATGTATACAAACCTTAAGGCCCTCCTTAAGGTTTGTATACATGCACCATGTATCACTTTCATTTTTTAATTTATTGAACGAGCATATTGCTCAGAAAATAAAAGTTTAACACATAATTCTAGATACTCAGAAAAGTGTATGCAAAAATTGACTTTGTCAAAAAACCCGACCGCTAAAAACGACTAAAAGCAGTCTGATGTAGTTCAATCACTGATCTGATGCCACCAACTGCATCAGACTGCTTGAAAAGCGATTTGTTTCGAACTTTTTAGTCGTTTTTAGCGGTCGGGGTTTTTGACAAAGTCAATTTTTTTATTTTCTACATTTTAGTGAGTTACATTTTTGGAATCGTCTCCTCGAGCCCTTTATCTTGATACCCCACTCGACAGGTTTTGAAAAAAATATTTTTTTGAAGGCATAATATGGCGCCAAAGATCGGCGATTTTAATTTTTATATACCCAGTGTCACTCTCACAGTAAATACAAATCTAACAACACCTCTCAAGCTAAAATCCATCGAGCCGTTCAGGCCGCAGAGCGTGCCAAACAATTATACATACATAGTTGACCCGCGCAACTTCGTTTGCTCCGCTCTTATTGGTCTTAGCGTGATGATGTAGCCTATAGTCTTTCTCGATCAATGGGTTATCTAACATTGAAAGAAATTTTGAAATCGGATCAGAAGTTCCTGAGATTAGCGCGTTCAAGCAAACAAACAAACTCTTCGGCTTTATATATTAGTACAGATACATCCTCTCGAAATACATAACCCTCCTTCTGGCGCAGTCGAGTACAACTACATATGAAAAAAAATCAAATTGTCGTCCTATGGAGACATATGTGTGTTGTCACATACATATGTCTCCATCTTGCCAATAACAAACCATCCTTTGTAGAATCTTTTCAACAAATCAGACACTACCCCAGTGTAAGAAACCAATCAATGCATTCTCCAGACTCAAAGCTCATGTATAGAACAAAAGATTCCCAGTAGAACGAAAATAAAGCCACAGACAGATGCAGGAGAGCCTTATAAAGTACCAAAAGCAATGCATCCGAATGCGGAAACCACTTTGTATTCACCCGGGAATCGATCCTATGGCCCTTGAGATGCAAATACGGCGACAAGATTGGAACTGCTACTCTGTCATTTGTGGCTTTGGAGTATGATTGGTGGATAGAGCGCTTTGATGTTAGAAACGTATGTGGTAACATTTTGTAAGTAAAAAATAATATTTTTTCTCTTTATTCATTAAACTATATGTACTGTGATACAGCCTCCATAGATGGATTGATTTCTTGAGAAATGCCTCGGAGGATTGAATTAAAAAAATAGTTTATAATTTAAAATAGGTTCACATAATGAAGTGAAGATGTAATTTGTTTTTGTAGCAGACCTGTAAAAGTTTTCTTGGGAGCGTGAGCTCAATATTATAACTCTATGAAATCTAATCAATTTTTAATTTCTCGTATTTCCCGGTGGCTGATGATCTAACCAACCGATCCACAATACACACTTATTCACATTTTTATTATTTCTTAAAAATGCACATAAAACATTAAAAAATATAAGAAGTAGTACTTCGCCGGTGTCGGAAGCAGGGTCCAAGCTACCGGTGTTTAGGGCTCCAGAGAAAGAAACCTCCTCACAATACGAGCCGTATCGAGGAGTACTGCCTTCTGTATCGGGTTCTTTATTCAACCGTGTTACGCCAGCTTAGACAGATGGTCGTCGAAGCTTTTGGCCATCGAGCCATTGGCCGCAACGACAATCAGCAAAATTGTAGCCGATTCCACAATCCACATGTCGACAACCTCGTGTGCTGAATCGAGATACTTGATTTGCTATTATTAATATTATTACTAACCAGAATTGTATCAATGCTGGGTAAAGGCCTCCCTCCGTTCCTTAAAACGGTCACGACTTTTGGCCTCTTCCATCCAATTTTCAAAGAAGACATCCAGGTCGTCCCACCATGTTCTTGGGGTTTTGGAGTGCAGTGGAATATTTCGAACGCGGACTGTTAAATAGTCTATACTAATACTAGCTGATCCGGCAAACGTTGTTATGCCATAAAAAAAAACCACCTGTCCTCATATCTACCGAATACACACACAAAATTTCATGAAAATCTGTCGAGTCGTTTCGGAGAAGTTCGGTAACAAATACCGCGACACGAGATTTTTATATATTAGAAGATTATAAAGCTGAAGAGATTGTTTGTTTGGTTGAACGCGCTATTCTGAAGAACTACTGGTTCTAATTATGAACTATTTTAGTGCTAGATAGCCCATTTATTGAGGTAGGCTATAGGCAAAATAATATCACGTTATGACTAATGGGAGCGGAGAATTCATGATAAATATGACGCAGACGCTGTTGCACGTGTCAGCTAGTTAATAAATGAACATAATATAATATCGCACCAGCATGCTTCGAATGGTAAGGCAGAGTTGTAACAATACAAAATCTATATTTTGCCAGTTTTTTATTTCAGTGTAGTTAGACAGCAAAATAATTCTTACATATTACCACCTAGTACTTTTAAACGACACGCAATAAAAAAGACCCAAAAAAACGTCGACCACCCAGAAAAGTAATTAATTAACAAAACTCACGTTTAGAAAAGCTCTGTTCCTATTTAATTTAATTAAGTAAGGAAAAAGAAATAAGTAAGGAACGAAGTTTACGTGACATTGGTGACGCGCCTCCGCCCCCGCCCCCGAGACGCTCAGGCGATTTCAAATCATGGATGCTATATCTTTCAAATATGTTTACTTGAAATATAAGCTGATTTTAAATCGCCGAAATATCATCATCTGCCTAGTCTTTTCTCAACTATATTGGGGTCGGCTTCCAATCAAACCGGAGTTAGATGAAAACCAGTATTTTACGTGGAGCGGCTGCCTACCTCCACAACCCATTCCCCACCAAGCCACCAACACAACGCCGAAATACTATAAGAGAGAGAATTTAAATGAGATATAATTTAAATAAAGTGAAGAAAATTTGATAAACATGTAACAAAAATTTGTAAAACCTTTCCAGAAGCTGTAAAAAAAGTGTTCTATCAGCGTTAGGATTATCGAAAAGTCAAAATTGACCATGTGAGATTTCGATAACGCAATACGCGTCGCTGATAGAAAGATTGCCTTTTTCTTACTACCTTTTTCCAACCCAGTCTAAAAACTGGTCAAGTGCGAGTGGACTCGCGTGCAAAGGGTTCCGAACGAATTTAATTTTTTTAACATGTTATTATAACACTATTGACTTCTTATAGGGTCATCTCCATTTTTTTTTTCAAAATAATAGGCTCGGTGGTTTCGGAGATAAGGGAGGGGAATAGTCATTTTTCGTCTAATTTCTTTAATAACTTCAAAAACGTTTATTTTAAAATTATGAAAAAAATATAATTAAAACCCTCACAGTAAGCCCTTTCATTTTATATGTCATATGACATTGTGTACCAAATTTCAACAGAATCGGTCCCGTGGATCCGTAGAAAAATGGCTGTGACAGACGGACAGACAGACAGACAGACGGACAGACCGACAGACACCCGAGTGATCCTATAAGGGTTCTGTTTTTTGTTTGGAACCCTAAAAATGCAGCTGAGACCAGTATTTTACATGAAATTTCTGCTTATTTGACTTTCACAACCTACAAGTTTTTGGTGAAAACGACCCTTACGGGTACGTCCATCAAAAATCAACAAAATAACATAACACCCGGGATTAAAAGCTTCTTGTGCTTTCCGTGGCACGGAGGAATCTCGGTATGCTAAGTCACCTGTCTACAGAGCGACCTCGGCAAGTGTTGCATAACCTAAAAAATCGAACCGCGTGGCTTTATTATTTAGTCACGAGCTTTTCAGCCTTAGCTGTTCACGAGTAAAAGTCACGAAATTTTACACAAACTATGAAAGCGCTCTATTTCCTCATTTATACTGTAAAGTTGGTGTCTGAGAAATAGTGAGCCAATTTGTTGTTTGTGATTGTCAGGTTCAAATTATGTTTTATTATGCTATGCTTATTAGTGTGCGCTACTAATAAGGGTCGCACTTTGAAATATAACGACTGTTATTTTGTTTATTTACTCGATAGTATATATATTAGTTGTGTACTGTTTTGATTTGTTTAGATGTTAAAGTTAATTAAGCTGAACTGTTGAAATGCTTTGCGAAAACCGATACTGCAGCTCATACTTACAACCATCCTAATGTATACAATTCTTCCGTTACTGAGTGAGTGACTGACAGACATCGCATAGTCGAAACTACTGGTCGTAGAAAGATAAAATTTGGCATGTAAGTTCCTTCGGGAGTGTAGGGAGCACTAAGATTTTTCTGAAATACCTATGGGAACAGGAAAAAAAACGGGATAAGCGCGTACAAAGACGCGGGCAAAAGCTAGTTCATGCATTTACAAGGAGTAGCAGAAATAACGCCAAAACCTGAAAAGGGTTAATTATGAAAACTTGAACTTGAACTCAGCTTTTTGTTGTGGCAACTACTTAGAGAAAGCCATTGTAAATTACCTTCCTTCTGATCACAGTGGGCTACTGGTATCTTTTGAGTTCAACATTCCAATTCAATAAGTGCAAATACAAACTAGACCAATAACATCCGGTAATTTAAATAAATTTAACCGCACTTTAATCGGGAAGTTAAGTGATTGGAACCTTACAATGAACAATGCTAATATTTTGTATACAGATTTTCTTTCTTTAGTCCAAACCGAATTCAATAATACTTTTAAAAAGAAAACTATCTGCCCTAAGTTTTTATTTAGTGACTGGGCAACTAAAGGACTCAGAAAAAGTAGGGAAAGACTTTATGAGCTGTATGGCCTTAAGCCTTTTATTAACACTGAGACTTTTAATAAGTATGTACCTACTCAAAAATTTATAAAAACACTTGTTAGGTAGCTAAGGCTTTATATATAAGTAATAAGGTAAAAACAGCAGACAATAAAATAAAGACGGTTTGGAAAATTATAAACAATGAAACAAATAGGAACAAAAGACATAACACTGATTACGGATTGGAGACTTCTCATGGACTTATTAGCGATAACAAACAAGTTGCTCAAGAATTTGTAAATTTCTTTACGAGTATCCCTATTAAAACTACTGAAGCCTTAAATTCCTCGCCTTCACTTGCTTTTGATTTATTACAGGCGAACGTTTCAGCGACTGGATTTAATTTTAAACATATAAACCCCATAGTAGTAATAAAAGCTTTTAAACAAATCAAAATTAAATTGACCGAAGATCTATGGGGATTGTCTATCAAAGTTTGTACCTCAATCATCGAGACAGTAGCGCCGTACTTAGCTGTAATATTTAATTTGTGTGTGGAGTCTTTTCGGATCTAAAGAAATTCAGTAAGGTGATACCACTTTTTAAATCTGGGGATAGTAAAGACACAAATAATTATAGACCAGTATCTGTGTTGCCAGTGTTTAGTAAGGTATTTGAAAAAGTGATGCTAAATCAAATGCTTAATCATTTTAACACGAATAACATCTTTAATGATAAACAGTATGGTTTCACCAGGGGACGTTGTACGACTGACGCTGGTGTTACCTTACTAAAGCACATCTTTAATGCGTGGGAGGACGCACAGGATGCCATAGGTGTCTTTTGTGATCTCTCGAAGTCGTTTGATTGCGTTGATCACGATACATTACTCCTGAAGCTCGGGCATTACGGACTGGTCAAAACAGCGTTAAACTTGGTCAAATGATATTTGAATGATAGACGGCAATTAGTTCAAATAAACGGTGTCAATTCGTTGGGATTAAACGTGGTAATGGGCGTTCCCCAGGGCTCGATTTTGGGTCCTTGTCTTGTTTTTGGTATATATCAATGATTTACCCTATTTATTGCAACAAAAACTTGATATGGTGCTGTTTGCCGACATACCTCCTTAATTTTTTAAGATAAATAGACAGACAGACAATGTTGATATCATAAATAATGCCCTAATGCAAGTCCAAAATTGGTTCACGGCGAATAATTTGGTTTTGAATGAAAAGAAAACGAAATGTATAAGATTTGCTTTACCCAATGTCAAAAGCAGTGATTGTGACATAGTATTGAACAGGGAGAAACTAGAATTTGTCGATAAAAATGGTTTTCCTGGGAATTACGCTTGACCCAAGGCTACAATGGGGCCCTCATATAACATCTCTTTCTGGACGGCTAAGTTCAGCAGCTTATGCTGTTAGGAAAATCCGCCAATTAACGGATGTCGATACCGCGAGACTGGTCTATTTTAGTTACTTTCACAGTATCATGTCTTACGGTATTTTACTATGGGGACGGGCTGCAGACATTGAGTCTATTTTTATTCTGCAGAAAAGAGCCATCAAAGCGATATACAATCTCCGCCGGCGCGATTCTCTAAGGGAACTGTTTAAGAATATTAACATCATGACGGTACCCTGTCAATACATTTACGAAAACATCATGTATATCAGAAAGAATTTACATCTTTTTAGTAAAAGAGGCGACAGACATAATTATGGTAATAGAAATAGGGATCAATTAGTTCAACCAGGTTTCAGACTGGCTAAAGTTGCCTCATCTTTTATGGGGTACTGTTTACAATGTTATAATAAGATACCTCCCCATATATTAGAACATAATGAGACAAAATTTAAATCTTGTATTAAACGCACACTATGCAGGCAAGCATATTATAAGTTGGGGGATTACATGGAAATAAAAATGCTTGGCTGAATGCTGGTCCGGCTCCACAGCCACTAGGGCGCACAAAATAATCTGTTAGCATTTGGAAACATTGTTGGACCGGCTGAAGATTGTAAAAAAACAATATTTGCATTGTAGAGACTCAATTTATTTAGCAATGTATAATTTCATCCATTTTAACGGCACATGTGTGAGTACTGTGTACCTTAAACTTAAGCTATAGCTATCAGTTTTAGGTTTGTTTTTGACTTAAATGTACCCTGGCGGTTGGGACTGTCATGCTCACACAAAAGCCTGGCTGATGGTGGCGTATGCGTTGGATCATTTGGCTCCCTTCAAAATGGTTGAGCCGAATGGTGCTAGCGCATGCGTCATGTTCGTGAACGGGCGCTGTCAGTTGGGACTGGTCATTTCTCAGTTGCCATGGTTTATTTTAAATATTTCTTTGAATTGTTCCTATTTCCCGGACGCTTTTATCCTGCTCGTCGTTTACATCGTTCTCACATGTTTGTATAATTTCAACTTGATGTAAACAAAAATTTGTAACAATTTATTATTTTTTAAAAGAGTTTCCATGGAGTTTCTTGCACGTTCTTCTCCATAGAGATCTACGCTTTGGAACGTGCAAATAGCTTCATCTTTTTTGACTGACCGACCTTGACAATTCAAAAGTGCCTGTAAATGGTTTATTTGAAATATACGATTTGATTTGATTTGAACTATACAGGGTTCACGATTGCAATGTTGGCCCACCCTGCAATTGCGAAAAAGAATAAGCAGCATACTGTCGAATTATAAGATTTCAGGGTTGGTCCTATTGTTAAAGTTGTGCACCCTCTATGTGATCTCACAGTCTCACTCTCGTGGTGGATTATGGGAGACTAATAGAAAGAGAAAATACAAACAGTCAGACCCGGTACAACTAACTGTAAGCCTTACAAATAATAGTTCCGTGCGGAAATCGACCGAAACCCGCGACACGCAGCGCAGCCGCCAATCACTCAACCACTGCGCCAACCGTGCCTTCAAAATGATGAGCAGTTGTATCGAAGTTATTTTTGGTAATGTAAAAACAAGTCATGCATTGATGAATTTCTCATCACAAAAAGATCGTTTACACATATTCGTACACCTTTTCCGATGTTGTCTCATTATCGTCACAAAGAAAGCATCCGAGCTATATCGAAGCAGGGTTATTAAAAGCCGTCTGTCATTAGTAAACAGGAAAGGTGTTGTTAGTCACACAAAGGTGCAAGACAAAGACACCTTGCTTCATACTTCGATGGGTCGGCATTGTCATATGGGTCTTTGTCATTGTAAGTTCTTGTCTTCGAGATACTTTGGGTGCATGGGGTTTTTTAATTGGGATTTCTGCAAATGGGTTTCGGTTTGACTGGTTTTCTCTAATGATTTCAGGTACTCTTCAATCAGTCGGATACATTTTTAAAGTCTGCTGTCAGAATTGGATCCTTTGATCAGCAGCTGAATGTTGTCAAATCGTTTCGGCTATAATAGAGAACACGAATGGTTCCGTTACTCAAAAATAAAAAAATCAAGTTTCTTGTGTTTGAAAATGAAGGATGGATATTAAAAAAACCCTTTCATTTTATTCTACTTCATTTTTTTCTCAAACATGCTTGGCAATTTGAGCATTATTTTGACAACCTTCTTCGAGATAAATCGAAATTGCTGTGCGAGCATCGGCTGGCAAAAGTTGTATGAAAATCCATATTTGTCGTGGTTTAGCGGCCAAATAAATTACATAGTAAACTCATATCTGTCGTGTAATTTAAAAATGGAATGATCTTTTACTCCGAAACATGGCAACCAAAGAGGTAACTTATCCAAAGCTTTATTAAAATTTCGAACGGGCTTGCAAACAGAAAGCTGTTTGTTGAAAAAAAAAAAACGAATGAATTTTTAACGCGGGAAAAAATATTGTTGTTCCTTGTTCGTCATTGAGTTTGAAAAGTAATTGTATTTTAATTTCCGCGCATTATTTGAGAAAAGTACTATACAAGCCTTAGCCAAAACTAGGCATTGATGGACTTACATATGTGTGCCTCTGCTTCGCCTCGGCCTACATTTACGCGTTCGTTCATCTATACCTCTTTTGTTGGCCGCTGCAGTAATGTACTATTGTTGTTAGAGAAGCAATAGAAATACACGCTCTGTGAAAATTTCAGCTGCCTATCACGGTTCATAAGACACAGCCTTCTGTTAGAAAGACGGACGGGTGGACGGATGGGCTGCAGAGGCTTAGCAATGAGTTCCGTTGGTTACCCTTCGGGTACAGAGTTCAAAATAATATGACTTCGCCGAGAGAGACCTCACCGTCCGGTACTGTGCGTACCGGACGGTGAGGCGACGCTTGTGGTAGCCTATGTCCAACAGCCGGTTGATTCTGTAAATAAGTGGAAGTGAAAGCTTGCATGAAGTGATCACGAAGTGAGTTGTCATTTCATCTTGATTACATGGAATGACAGCTCACTTCGTGCTTCACTTCACCCAAGCCTTCACTTCGACATGTTTACAGATTCGCACTGCTGTTGACGTCATTCAGCTGTAGTGATGATGACAGCATCACCTATTGAGTTGGCATTCCTTAAAGCAAACAAGTGTGTCTCTAATACTTTTAAACACGGAAAAGTTACGCAGTTTTAACATCCTGAACAACAAAACACAAAAATATCAATTTTCATCAACCATAATAAAAATCTACATTAATACCACCCTAAAAATCCAAAAGATTTTAATTACTCCGGTCTACCGTAAAAAACGTTAATCAAACAGGTATCAGCCGTTATAAAAAGGTGAAATTTCCTTTGTAACTTTAAACATTTCTTTAATCTTCGCCATCGCATAGAAATTTGATTAATAATCCCTGTTCTTGTTGACCGTGAAAGAAAATTTTATTTTACAAGAGCTTTTAAAGATGGGTATATTTTCAAAATCATTCGATATTTGAGGAATTCGCGAGTGAAATAATTAGTCGTACATCATAAACTGAGATCCTAGAGCTGCCAGACCTCTCTTATTTTCTCAATTAATATGTGGGATATTTATTATTAGTATGTACTTTTAAGCTAGCAGGCAGGCTAGCAGGTATACATATCTACTCTATACCATACATTTTGTTCATAAAAAAAACAAAAACAAAATCGATTCATCCGTTCGGGAGCTACGATGCCACAGACAGACACACGCACACGCATACAAAATCACACACACACACCGTGACACGTCAACCTTATAACACCATGTCGTTTTTGCGTAGGGGGTTACAAATAAGAGAGATCTGGCAGCTCTGGGATCTTAGCCCATCATTAAAATGGTAACTGAAGATCATGCGAAAATTTCTGTATTTAGGGTCAATTCATCGCCCAAATTGTATGTCCTTTTGAAGGAAACTTTCTCCACTGCACTCGACCCAATCGTCATGGAAACAGAAAATAATTTTCGAGTCGAAGACGTTAATGTCAATAAATAACGAGCTACAACTGTCGATCTGCTTTTTGGAGACTGATTCCAGGTTGAGTCGAGTGGGAAAAATGACTTTACTGTAACATTGGAGTAAAAATTTGAATGTCACCCGAACTGTAGATAAAAAAAATATACCAATCATTATCATCTGCCTAGCCTTTTCCCAACTATATTGGGATCGGCTTACAGTTCAACTGGATTCAGCTGAATACCAGTATTTTACGTGGAGCGGCTGCCTACCAGACCTCCACAACCCATTAACTGGGTAACACGGTACTCCTTGGCAAGACTGAAGTTAGATTTACTGACTTCTGACAATCCGTAACTACTGCCAAGTATCTACAAATGACAACCGAGACCAACGGCTTAACTTGCTTTCCGTGACACGGAGGAAACTCGGTATGTTAAGAAGGTCACCCATCCTCAGACAAACCTTGGCAAGCGTTGCTTAACTTTAAAGATCGACCCGTGCAGCTGTTATTCTTTAGCTATGAGTTCCTCACAAGTTTTTAAAATATACCAATCATAACACTTGTTTTTATCGAAAATCTAATTGTCGACCATGACCGAGCTCGATCAGCAATATCAATTTTGTGTGCTAATAACAACAACACCATATGCGAATTGCACCGCCATTTTACAGTTATTGTCCCATATGTGGGAACATTCTATTACGACCGTTCGATATTACCTTTTTATGGGACGATCTTCCTGCAGTGAAAATTGATGGCACCATGAGAATTTTATCGATGGAAATTTATGATTGTGTACAGAATACAACCCTAAGGTCAGGTCAGGAGACACAAGGACAGTAATTATTTTTCGTAGTACGTAATTATGTTTTGTTATGACAATTTGGAGTGCGAATAGACTCTTGATTATAACGTGGGATACTTTTTATTACATAGAATTAAGAAAATCTTCGAAGTTTTATTAAAATTTGGATGGACCAACTGAAAATCATCATCATCTTCCTATCCTTGACCCATGTGATTTGAGATCCGTGCAACACGTTTTCTTCTTTCATGTCATCATATCTTTATTGTATAGGTTTTACCAGCTTTTAACCGCGACTTCGTACGTGCATATCCCATATATTCCCGTTCCCGTAGGAATTTCGGGAAATCCTCTCTTAGTGCTCCCCTACACTTACCAAGGAACCTTTTTTTATCGTTGGGAAATCATCAAATGACTCCTCTAGCTCTGGGCGGAGCAGAAGGGAGTATTAGACTCTTACTGACTGAAACCCATCCGTGTTCCTCCTAGGCAACGGTATTTTTACGAGTCATTTGAGGTTGAACCCTTTTGAGGCAGATATGCCGCCATCTACCGGTAAGTTGTTATTACTGTTATTTTAAACATGAATTGTGCAATTAACCTGTTATAGCCATTGTTTTAATACTAAGTTTTACTGACCCTGTTTGAGTTACCATCTATAAAATTAATTTAAAGCTGAAGGGTTTGTTTGGTGGAACGCGCTAATCTCAAGAACTGCTGAACGAATTGAAAAATTTTCTTTGTGTTCGATAGTATATTTATCGACGAAGGCTTTATAACATCACGCTTCGATCAATGGGAGCGGAGCATAAATGAAAAATATGCGCGGATCAGCTATATGAAATAGAATTGATAGGTAGACAATCAAAAAGCCTAGTTTGTTCAATATCTAGAATTTTGTTACAAGTAATTGTCAACAACTTAGGGAAAGCTAGTTATAATACAATTTAACTTGGTCTATACTTAAGTTGTATTGTTTTCGAAACTGTTCACGTAGACTTATACTTGTAGAATACTATAAATGACCCCGGATTCGCTTGAGTAGACCATATTACCTGTATGATCAGTAGACATGACTTTTTCCGACAACTTTAAAAATCATCATCATATTTCAGCTAACTTACAAAATAAAAGGTATTATTACTTTCGTTTTAAAATCTAATATATAAAAATCTAGTTTCACGGTGTTTGTTACCGAACTCCTCCGAAACGGCTCGACCGATTATCATGAAATTTTGTGTGTATATTCGGTAGGAGAGTAGGTGATAGGTTATTTTTTTTTGTGTTTGGCAAAACAACGTTTGCCGAGTCAGCTAGTATGTAGTATAATCCTTACTAATGCGAAATATTATATATGCGAAAGTAACTCTGTCTGTCTGTCGCCAAAACTACTGAACCGATTTAAATGAAATTTGGTACACCGATAGTCTAGAGCCTGAGAAAGGACATAGGCTACTTTTCATCCCGGAAATATGTTCCCTGGGGATCACGCGGGCGAAGCCGCTGGCAGAAGCTAGTAAATTATAAAACCATTTTTTCTGTATAAACTTTCTAGGTAATTTTCTAGATTTTTTTTTGGAAATCTGTATTGAAATCTACGTATAGTCTAGGAAAATTAAGGAAATCAGAGGAAAAAATAGGAATTCTTGCTCTACTTTAGATAACAAAAAAACTACGATAGCTCTCAACTCTGTCGGCTTCTGGGTCTGAAAACGCTGTTTTAATTGCCACTACCCTTGGTAAAGTACCTTTCCCCCCCCTCCCTCACCACCGGCTCACCTCCCACCCTCGGGGACTTTTAATATGTTCATCTGGACACCTCAAAGAAAAACTGCATCAATTTTCAAAACTACACGAATTATTCGCTCTGATCGACGTTATTTGAAGTAATTTTTCTGCACTAGTATCAGTTTGTTCTTGTCTAGCATTACACTGGTCTGGTACTAAGCGACTCATTGAAAAAGTCGACCAAAAAGGGTTGCTACAATATTACACGAAGAAAGAACAAAAAATACGTTCTCAAAAGTAATAACATCACGCTCAACAAACATGAAAAGTATATTACAAGAAATCCCATCTCGATATAATTCCCTAGACACTCGATATCTTGAAAAGCTCGAATTCAACTCTCATATCACATGTTAAGGAAAAAATTCCGTAATAACAGATAACTTTGACGTAATCCGCACAATATTGGATGGGTATTCGTTAAGTGTGACGGATCTATGTCGAGCGGGATCAATAATAAGCCGGGCCAGACAAACGATTTGAGAATAGTATCCTTTTTCGATGGGGACGAGATGAAATCGAATTTAGACCAAGCTTTTTTTTAATTTTTATTGTTGTCTTTTTAAAATCTATTGTTGCTTAGATAAGTAGCTATAGTGCAGTAAACTTATTTGGTCCGGTGGCAAGCGCAGACCCACCGTGGCGCACGGAGAGGCTACGCACATGTGCTTCACATTGGAAGAAAATGTATGTGATTGTGTCGACTGCGAGCCACGGACACGCTACGCATCAATTAACGTCATTAGTACATGCGTGGCTTGCTCGAATATGGCGCACATATAGCTCAACGCTGTTAACGCCATGCACACTGTGCATGCGATACACATTACACGGACACTGGCATATCACGGCACACTGCGCTGCGATTGGACACGCTACTGTTGTAAATAGTTGTAAATGTATGTGTGCAGCAGAGGAAACAGACCCACATAGTCAAAAAAATTAATAAACGCAGCAAAAATGCGCCGCGTGCCCGCGCACAGCATGCGCCGCGATGGGTTTGTGCCTTTAAAGGAAACTTCAATTAGCTATCATATTGTAAGGAAAGCTCAAAGGTCTAAAATTAAGGTAATTTAAAGACCTAATAAAATCAGTTGCATCAAAGAATATCAGACAAAGAATAATTGAGTTGAGAAAGTGCTGAATGGCATCGTAAAATCTCAAGAATACCGCACCGGGGAACTTGAGATTTCGAAACATTTGGACGCAGACTTGGTTTAGAACCGTAGCGTTTTAAGAGTCGGCCGTGAAAGAGTTGTGCAAAACGGGCCCTTGTTATCTTATTAGTGGATTGCCATTAATCTGCCAAGGTTGCAGAATATGTTCGAAAGAACATCGCGGCCCTGGAACACAAAGGGCATTAGGAGGAACATGGATGGGTTTTAGTCAGTAAGAGTCTGACACTCTTCTGCTCCGCACTGAGCGGGAGGAGTCTTTTGATGATTTCAGATCCTTAAAAAAACTGGTTTGTGGTAATAACAAACCGAAGTATGTAACACGTACGCTCATGTGGAGATTTTTCGGATATGGTTGCAATCTCGTCGGAGATTAACAAAGCAGTAGATAGGTGCACAAATATCATCGCAAAAACAGGTGCACTCTATATTTCTTTACTCTCACAGTGCGATGGGTCAACAATCCGACACAACCGGGGACAGATCAGACCAACAGGTTTATGTATTTTCCGATGCACGGAGCGTCACAAAAATAATATTAATAGTAAATCACTCAATAAGTAAATCTTTTTAAATTTGCGAACCTATTACTCATCCTGTCTGATGAGCTACTTGCAATGTTTCCAGCCTTAAGCCATGCTGCATACGCTGTCAGAAAAATTAGAAATTTAACTGATTTAGAAACAGCCCGTTTAGTTTACTTTAGTTATTTCCACAGTGTCATGTCGTATGGTATTCTATTATGGGGGAATGCTGCCGATATCCAGACAATTTTTGTTTTGCAGAAAAGAGCTATTCGTTCAATTTATAAATTAAGTCCTAGATACTCCCTCAGAGATAAATTTAAAGATATAAATATAATGACTGTCCCTTCTCAGTTTATTTATGAAAATATTTTGTATGCCCATAAAAATATAAAAATGTTTAAAAAATACAGTGATATACATAATGTTAATACTAGGAATAAACACAAATTCGTTGTTCCTGTAACCAGACTTAAAAAAATAGGGGGCTCATTTAGATGCCAATGTATACGCTTTTATAATAAACTTCCAAGTCACATTCAAGATCTAAGCATAAATAAATTCAAAGCATTTGTAAAGCGTAAACTTTGCCAGAAGGCTTTTTACACCATAAAAGATTATCTTGAAGACAAAAAGGCTTGGGATTGAGCTGCTCCAATAAAATACACTTGCAGTCTCTATTTTTATTATTATTGTCAATATATATTTATTTGCTTGATTTATACATTGACATTTTTTTTTATCAATTTTTTAGTTTTACTTTTGACATATTTTTTATTATACACAATTTGACTTTTATACATTTTTTTTTTGTTTTTATATACAATTTGACATTTTTCTTTTTATTATATACAATTTGACATTTTAATTTAATTTTTTATATACAATTTGACATAATTCTTTTGACATTATCATTATTTTTATAATGAATGGGGACTATGTGGACTATTTTTTATTTCATTGAGTACCTTTAATGTTTGTCTGGCAGTTTGAGTGCTTTGTACGGCCTACACAAATGTCCTTTCTTTGGTATTGTTGGAGTTGTTGAGCTCCTATGTGGATCTGAGTTGAGCTACACGACTACTGACAGAGGCTTGCACTGACTGGACAGGTTCACTCAAATCTGTGTGGTTCTTTCTTCTAAAGACCATCTCAGACACTAATCTGCATGGTTCTTAAAAAAATGATGTATTATAAGTGTGAGGACTATGTAGGTCGTTATTTTAAGGATTGATTTCATGACTGTCTGGCAGTTTGAGTATATTATGCGGCTTACCCAAATGTCCTTACTTTGGTATTGTTCGTCGGTTCGTTGAGCTCCTCAAAGTTTTGAGTTGAGCTGCACGATAACTGACAAATGCTTGCACTGTCTGGACAAGCCCACTCAAACCTGCGTGGTGCTTTCCTCAAAAGGCCACCTCAGACCTTAACCTACATGTTTTTCATATGTTATTGGCAATTGTATGGACTTCAAAAGAGACTGTGACCTCTGAGTTTGTTTCGGTGTTTCTTCTCAGGGTAGTCAGCTAGGAAACATCCGGCCTCATCTAGATAAATAAGTAAAAAAAAAATGACGTGTAAAAGAGTTACTTGTAACCTAATTGCAAAAATAAATATCATTTATCATATCATTTATCATTTATCATGGTCCAATAGCCACAGCAGTCCCGCACACAATATGTTCCCGTATATCCCCCCCCCCACCATCGACGGCTTGTTAAATAATGCCCTATTGTAATCGAGTTGACGTTTCATCCCTCACCACGACCCGACGACGACGTTATTAATCGATTCTTTACGAGAACACAGTTTTATCGAGAGGTGGGCCCGCCTTTAGTTTGTGGCTGTGTTTTTTCAAATAATTTGGGGAAATTTTCAAGCCTTAGGTTTTATTATAGACATGTTTTTTTGCAGTTGAATGTTTAGTTTAGATCGTTTCAAGGTTTACAGTTTTAGGTAGTCTAGTAAGTTTTTAGCTGAGTTAGAGTCTTTTTAAACGTTTTAGTTTCTTTTGCTATTTTACTGTACAAAGGGGTAGGTTATTTAAAATGGAGAAGTAGTTAGAAAATAGTTTTTCCAATAGTTTTAGATGAACCACCATAAAATATAATAGTTACTTTGTATTTCATTATTTTTTAATTGCATTAAAGAGTAAATCACAACAGTAACACTTAATTACTCCTCAATCCGCTCACATTCATAACGTTCAATGTTGCGTTACGGCAATAAGTTACTTTATATACTTAGGTTTGTAATTGTTAAAATAAAAAATAAAGCTATGATAGTTACAATCATCGTTATGAAGTTTCATGATAATACTGCTTCCTTCTAATATTATAAATGTGAAAGTTAGTATGTTTTATAATCGGTCAAGCCTCAATTATCTATCGAATGGATTTAATTTTTAAACCAGTAGACCCGCGCAACGTCGTCTGCTCCTCTCCTATCGGTCTTAGCGTGATGATATATAGTCTATAGCCTTCCTCGATAAATGGACTATCTAACACTGAAAGAATCGGAATAGCAGTTCCTGAGATTAGCACTTTCAAGCAAACAAACAAACTCTTCAGCATTATATATAAGTAGTATATAAGTTTGTAATAGTATATGAGTCTAAAATCAGACTTACACGCAAGCTATGACGCTAGCAATAACTAGTATAAAAATGTTTTCAACAAAAAAACTACTCACCCACACTAAAGGAACGTTTCAACAAAAACATTCTGTAACACTTTTGTTTCAATTGCCATCTACAAGGAATGATAGCTTTTATATTTCAACTTCAGCCAAGCCAGGACACAAAATAAAATATGTTTTGAAATATTATAGTTGTTCCGACTGCTGAATGAATGGCTCCATTTGTTATGTTCAAAATGAGCTGCTGAAACCCTGGGTATGCTGGCAATAAGTACCTATAATTTGTCATTTTGTGGTCTATTTAAGAGACAAAGGGTTTTTCTCTTTCATAGTTCTTATTTGTAAGTACCAGTAGGGCCAAAATCAACTAGCATTATAAAGGCCGGACGGCCCTGCAGCACGTTGGACCGATGTTTGAAGGCCCGATGGTGGCTGGCAGCGGATGGACGCGGTCTGCTCAAGACTGGGATGGTTGGCGTTCTTTGGGGGAGGCTTCGTTCAGCAGTAGACGGCAATTGGCTGATATGATGATAGAGGTCAACAATAAGCTTGTCTTCACCATCAATAAATTGCAAATCTATTTAGTCCTTCAGTCAGAGTATTAAAAAATAATGGACCCGTATTTTTTGTTTTTATAAATTAATGAATATTGACAAAGATAAAACGCATCAAAACTCGGAATAGGGGGCTGGTGACGTCACGTCGCTAGTAAAAATTGTACAATCGTAGTGACGTCACGGGCGTTTTCAACGTACTGTATCTTCGTAATTTTTTGTTTACGTGAAAAAAGAAAAATACGTGTTCAATATTGTTTGGAAATCTATCTGACGGACATACTCATTTTTTTTCAGTAAAATACCCTATTCTTTGTTACAAACAAAAGTGCTCCATCTTCGACCACATGATCGCTTACCATCAGGTGAGATAGTGGTCAAACGTATGCCTATTAATAACAATAATGATAAAAAAAAAGTTTCGAACTTTGTTAATCTCGGAAAATAATCGATTAGGTACGGAATATTTTTTCTCTGATAGTTAAACCATAGCTGGTACCATATGCTACTTTGTAGCCAGGAAAAATGGACGGTTCCTTTGGAATATGCCACGTGGTGTGTATTGGAAAACGGACCGATGACCTGATGAAAAGACGCGGGAATCTGTAGTGCGATTCTGTAAACATCTCACCTTGTAAGCTTAAGTGAAGTGAACTTGAAGTGATCTGTTAATACATATAAATAAGCGGGAATGACAGCCCTACGATTCTGTAAACATGTCGAAGTGAAGGCTTGGGTGAAGTGATCACGAAGTGAGCTGTCAATATCAAGATAGAATGACAGCTCACTTGGTGATCACTTCACCTAAGCCTGCACTTTGACTTGGTTTCAGAATCGACCAGCTGTTCACTTCATACTCACTCCACCTAAGTTGACACTGTGATCAGTTGACAGAGTACACCGGCTGATCGATGCGAGACGTACGGGATCGGTCGATGTGGAGACTCTTAGGGTAGGCCCATGTCCAGCTGTGGACGTCTTTCGTCTGATATGATTATGATGATGAAACCACGAAAGCGAAGACTAGGGAAAATAGCAATTCAATTTATCAGTCGATGAAGCATTAAAGAGTAGTTTACATTCAACCGGAAATGCGCGCGGAATTAATTGTATCCTAAGTCCCCCCACCTAAGGTGTAAAATGTTCTTGTATATAAGTAATCTACATAAAATTTCTACAAAAAGATTCTGTACACTTTTTTGCTAGGATCAATATTTAATGAGATATATTTAAAACCCCCACAATAAGCCTTTTCAGTTGATATGTCACACGGTATAAATTGAAAAACCTTTACACGAATCCCCCCCTCCAATATTTTCACCCCATCAATACTTTTAGCATGTTGTTTAAAACACCATTCCCTACATTATTTCCCCTATTTGGCAGTATTGGTTTTAAGTTTGGTGAGCTATACTGAAGTTTAGTACGATTAGTACCTAGGTACCTTATTAAAAGATAACATCCTGTGTTCAAAAACAAATTCTATATTTAGATGTCGGATTTGATCTTCATTCAGCAATAAACAGCAACAAACAGCAAATAACGTGGAATATAAATTGCGTACGTTATAGCTCTGAATATAAAATTATATCCGAGAATAAATCATATTAGGTGTTATCCTGCGTTTAGATAAAACATTAAACGCCTGTTTATATCCATAAGATACGTAAGGGACAACGTAACATAAGATACGTATACAGGTGGGTTATTTTTTTTGTTAAGTTATAGTTCTTTTTTGCAAAAAAAAAGTAGTTATTTGGAGGACAGATGCAGTATTCTTTCTTGGCCGTTTTAAACTTAGTGAATGAAAATTTCATAATGCGTGTTGGCCCATGGCATGGAAGTCTGCTGGGTTTGGGGAGTCCACGGATTCTAGACAAAGAGATAAGCTGGTTAAAGCATTCTTTTTAAGGATTGGAAATCATCAAATGACTCCTTCCATTACGCCAAGAGTGGAAGGAGTCATCAGTGTCAGACTCTAACTGACTAAAAACTAGTTCCGCATTCCTGGCAGTGGTAAGGTATGGGATTGGCATGCGCTATCAAAATGTCACGTGGTCATTCCCTTATGTACTTTCTGACAGTTTTTCGTTATCGCTCGGGATTGGCTCATTGGATAGGGATTGTTTATTTTGTGTTGTCAACTTGTTACTGTCAGTCAGTGCCGGACGTCACGCCATAGACAACTATTGAACTGTGTTCTGTTTTGTCAGTGGTTTGATCACAGACTCGTGGTAGGTTAACATCCGGTCCTGACATAGTCGCAGATTGTTAAAGATTTTATTAATTTAGTTTTAAGTTAATAAGTGGTTTTATGCGTTAATTTGTGTTTTTGTACGTCATTTCTGGCGGAATAAACATATTTTCTTTCTTTTCTATTGGCTTATTTACGACAAACTGTAGGGAGTAAGAAATTGAAGAGAAAAGACAGGTAATGGGGGTAATGGTTAATAGATAATAAAAAGGTTTGGTTTTCTCTTGACTAAACGCAGAATATGCGGCGAAATTACATTATTTAATTCCGCCACGTCCGTTTCATCATCGGACTACAAAAACCACGGAAACGCGCTACTGCACACCGATACATGTGGATTGTAAGCACTAACAGTTTTGGGAATATTTTCATAGTGCGTACAGCTAAGGAGTGGAATTCCCTGCTGGAGTCTGTGTTTCCTGATAGCTACAGCCTGGTGGCCTGGTGCCTAGTGGTATTAGGTGTGTTACATCGTCAACCACACCATCATTTTCCATTAGGTAAGATTGTGGTCCAAGCCGAGCTTACCAATCAATAAAATTAAATAGGTAACTATGGAAGAAAATAATTGAACGTTCACCAGACTGGAATCCGAACGTGGTTGTAATGCTTTAGATGTGAATTTTGTTATTTTACTAGTTGACCCGCGCAACTTCGTCTGCTCCGCTCCTCATGGTGACATATAGCTTATAGCCTTCCTTGATAAATGGGCTATCAAACACTGAAAGAATTTTCCAAATCGGACCAGTTTTTCCTGAGATTAGCGCGTTCAAGCAAACAAATAAACAAACTTTTCTGCAAACAAAGCTGAAATATATCTTATGACTAAGATAATTAATAAAGTAAGCCCCACAAAACCGCGGTAATGGTTTGACTGTGAGGTCGGTGAGTCTCTACATATACACTCATTCGTTAACAGTACTTATGACTAATAATGTAGCACTTTAACACGTTTCTAAATAATTTCTTCTTAATTCATTTTTAAAATTAATATAATCTTGTGGCAGATAAATAGCTTACCACATTCTTGTAACAAAAAGCTGGTCTACCTTCTAAATCCACCCTAACACACGTCGCCTTGAAAAATTTAACAGTTTTATTTATTTATAGCCATACCAGAGTAAAAGGTTATGGTTTGTGGTCATACATATTGTATCAGGATTACGAGTTTTTGTGGCCAGCCCCGAACCGTGCGCTGTTATATGTAATGTCTTTGGTGTAGTAATCTCTGTGTTGTGAATGGGCGTATGAATTATTTAATATTTGATTATGAGTGTACAGGATATTTTGTCTTGTTTGTGGAGGTAATGAAGCTGAACAGATGTTTTTAGACGTTATATTTCAAGACAAGTTATAATAAACGTACTTATGTTTTAAATAAGCCGGGTACCATAAATACAAGTACCTAAATATATAAGTAGTGTGTAGGGCACCTTAGTTTTATGAAACATAGTGAGATTCATAGACTACAATATAAGTGAGATTAAAGCTGTACAGGGTGACTGGTAATTTAGGGCGTCTTTTTAAATGGGTTGACCCCATTTTCACCACTATGACTAACTGCTTTCTTTGTTTTAGAACATAAATAAAATAACATTTGGTGATGACGGATATTGCCTGATCTGATCGATTAGAACTTGTCGTAGTAAACTTACTACGACAACTAATCGATCAGATTATGAGAATATCATGATAGCTGTTTAACTAATCAGCTATCATGATATTACTACAGCTATCGTGGTACTAAGAAAATTCGCAATGAGCAAGGTGTGAATCGAAAAATGTGTGACTACCAAGAACCATCAAAGTACTACCTACTTTATCGGGAACAATAGGGTATTTTGGCGAAAAAATCTTATTAGTCCGCAGATAGATTGGCAAAAAATATTGGACACGTATTTTTTTTAACGTAAACATAAAGTGAAGACGATAAGTGCGTTGAGAACACGCGCGACGTCACTACGATGGTACTTTTTTTACCAGCGACGAGACGTCACGCGTATTTTCAACGCACTGTATCGACTTCATTTGTTTGACTAAGTTATCGGGATCGAACTTGTTGCAAATTAGCTCTAAAATACCGTATTTTAGGGACGCACTTAATTATCAATCACTCTGTATAAGTTACTGTATTTTGGTTGCATACATTTTCACAGCCTATTACATCACTTGACATGCTTTTAAATTGTTACGCTTCGATATTTTCTTTCTCAAAACCGTGTTATATTATTAACTGATTTTTATCATTTCTTTTAGACTTAATATTTCGGCGAGCGGAATTATTACCAAAGAGGCTTAAAAGTCATCATACAGATTCATTAGCGATATTTGGCAGGCGAGATGAAATTATTACGTCTTTTATTCATTAACCTAGATCAATATTAATGAAGACAATATTGGGTGAAACAATTGTACGAATGTTTGGGGTGCAGTGAACGGTTTTCTGGTTTGAAAACAGCTTAAAAGTATACAAATGAAAAAATAAAACTTAAATCTTTTGCATAACAAACGCTGTAGGTAAGTTTCATATGTTGCGGCCCTGGAACGCAAAGGGCACTAGGAGGAACACGGATGGGTTTTAGTCAGTAAGAGTCTGACACTCCCTTCTGCTCCGCCCAGAACGGGAGGAGTCATTTGATGATTTCCCATCCTTAAAAAAAAGGTAAGTTTCATAAAACTAGGTTTCTATTTTGTACCAATGCGATGGAAGAAAATACAGCCGTTGAAAACAAGCCTTCTCCGAGCTTGGCGGATGCAAGTGCTAAGTGCGTGACAAACACTAATTTGCACACTAAGTGTAAAATGCAACTTGTTTGTCGAAATGACTTACGTACGACGCACGGTTGACTTGTGAAGTCTGCATTAATAGAAATCGAAATAAATAAAACTGTGGTTTAAAGAACCTTATTGTGTAGATGCACGAAAAAGTAAAAGTTCTATATTTTTTCTAACCTAGTAAATAACCACTCAAGCGTCCACGAGGAGTGTAGTCACCAAAAAAACTCTTGCCTATACTGTCCATGGTGATTACAGTCACCAAACGACATCGTTCAATTTAAACGTGTACAGCGCTAAAGTAAGCTGCTAATAATATAGTAGAAAATTTTCAGATGGCGCTTTATGAAATTTGTCATCCGAGTGAATTTTATCCTTGTTATGGCAATAAAATATTCACAAAAAAATGTGGAAATGACAGTTCGCCATTTTTGTTTGACAAAAATGTGCTAAGTTTTCTGTTTTGGTACGTTATTTCTAATGTTGTTGCATATCAAATTAATTGTGAAGATATAAACTTCATGAAATTTGTATCATTACGACAATTCCAAAACGTTTATATATAATAATTGAGTTGCAAAAGTTATCTAGTTATATGATCCCTACGCGATCAACGTTTGATGATTAAACATTGTTTAAAATGTATTCTTATCGATTAGTTTTGTGATATAAATGCTGAATATAAGGAAATACTTCACTATTATCATGTTAATAGCCATTTACGAACAAAATATGTTGAAATGTGTCTAGAAATGATTAAAACGCAACTCGTTACCCATTATTTCAATGTTTAGGAGTGCAGTCCCCGTGGTTTTGTTTATATTTTTTTCACAGAAAGCCAACTATTAATATTAAAATATTGGTATCATTTTAAAGGGTATAGTATGTATTTTTATACTATAAAATTATTGTTTCCGGTAACTACTATACTTTTCCTGTAAAAACGAAACAAAAACTAAAAACGATTTTTTTTTTATATTCTCAATATGAAGCTTTATTTTCATCCTATATTATTAATTTGAGTAATTTACTTTTAACTAAATTAAATTCTGGATACTTTTAGCTTTCTGTGAGTATTTTTTATTCGAATGTAGCTATAGTAGTAAAAAAAGTAACATTTAATGCGTGGACAGGTGGGGCGAGAGTCGCTCGCGCACCTGGACGCTTGAGTGGATAATTATATAAAAAATTTGTTTTATTATTATTTAAGGAAACCGTAAGACATAACATTAAGGTCATTCAAAAACGATACAATGTTTAAAATGGAGTACATAAAATGAATTCCTGAAAAATTAATAGTCCAAAAAGTACAAATGTTAACGGTGTATCACATCAAAGATGTTAAACATTTTATAACAATTGACTAAATGGGCTGTAAACCTGTGTACGTGAAAAAATTCAGGGACGGACTTGGTACTTTGAAGTTTGAGGACTAGGCTGAAAGCGTTGTACCCTGCATTGTTAAGCGCTAATCTTCCTGAGATAAGCGCGTTCAACCAAACAAACAAACAAACTTTACACTACTGGTTCGAATTGAAAATTCTTTTGGTTTTGGATCGAGGAGACCAGTATCTGTGTTGCCAGTGTTTGGTAAGGTATTTGAAAAAGTGATGCTAAATCAGATGCTTAATCATTTTAACACGAATAACATCTTTCATGATAAACAGTATGGTTTCACCAAGGGACGTTGTACAACTGACGCTGGTGTTACCTTACTAAAGCACATCTTTAATGCGTGGGAGGACGCACAGGATGCCATAGGTGTCTTTTGAGATCTCTCGAAGGCGTTTGATTGCGTTGATCACGATACATTACTCCTGAGGCTCGGGCATTACGGACTGGTCAAAATAGCGTTAAACTTGGTCAAATCTTATTTGAATGATAGACGGCAATTGGTTCAAATAAACGGTGTCAATTCGTCGGGATTAAACGTGATAATGGGCGTTCCCCAGGGCTCGATTTTGGGTCCTTTCTTGTTTTTGATATATATCAATGATTTACCCTATTTATTGCAACAAAAACTTGATATGGTGCTGTTTGCCGACGATACCTCCTTAATTTTTAAGATAAATAGACAGACAGACAATCTTGATATCATAAAAAATGCCCTAATGCAAGTCCAAAATTGGTTCACGGCGAATAATTTGGTTTTGAATGAAAAGAAAACGAAATGTATAAGATTTGCTTTACCCAATGTCAAAAGCAGTGATTGTGACATAGTATTGATTAGGGAAAAACTAGAATTTGTCGATAAAACGGTTTTCCTGGGAATTACGCTTGAAAGAGAAGTAAGAGAAGTAACTTGAAAAGTTACGATTAAAAGAGCCATCAAAGCGATATACAATCTCCGCCGGCGCGATTCTCTAAGGGACCTGTTTAAGAATATTAACATCATGACGGTACCTTGTCAATACATTTACGAAAACATCATGTATGTCAGAAAAAAATTACATCTTTTTAGTAAAAGAGGCGACAGACATAATTATGGTACTAGAAATAGGGATCAATTAGTTCAACCAGGTTTCAGACTGGCTAAAGTTGTCTCATCTTTTATGGAGTACTGTTTAAAATGTTATAATAAGATACCTCCCCATATATTAGAACTTAATGAGACAAAACTTAAATCTTGTATTAAACGCACACTATGCAGGCAAGCATATAATAAGTTGGGGGATTATATTGAAGATAAAAATGCTTGGCTGAATGCTGGTCCGGCTCCACAGCCACTAGGGCGCATAAAATAATCTGTTAGCATTCGGAAACATTGTTGGACCGGCTGAAGATTGTAAAAAAAAACAATATTTGCATTGTATAGACTCAATTTATTTAGCAATGTATAATTTCATCCATTTTAGCGGCACATGTGTGAGTACTGTGTACCTTAAACTTAAGCTATAGCTATCAGTTTTAGGTTTGTTTTTGACTTGAATGTACCCTGGCGGTTGGGAGTGTCATGCTTACACAAAAGTCTGGCTGATGGTGGCGTATGCGTTGGATCATTTGGCTCCCTTCAAAATGGTTGAGCCGAATGGTGCTAGCGCATGCGTCATGTTCGTGAACGGGCGCTGTCAGTTGGGACTGGTCATTTCTCAGTTGCCATGGTTTATTTTAAATATTTCTTTGAATTGTTCCTTTTTTTCCCGGACGCTTTTATCCTGCTCGTCTTTTACATCGTTCTCACATGTTTGTATAATTTCAACTTGATGTAAACAAAAATTTGTAACAATTTATTATTTTTTAAAAGAGTGTTCGTGGATTTTCTTTCACGTTCTTCTCCATAGAGATCTACGCTTTGGAACGTGCAAATAGCTTCATCTTTTTGGACTGACCGACCTTGACAATTCAAAAGTGCCTTTAAATGGTTTATTTGAAGTATACAATTTGATTTGATTTGGAGGTCTATAAGCTATATAACATCACGCTACGACCAATAGAATTTGAAAAATGTGACGCAAACGAAGTTGCGCGGGTCAGCTAGTCTAAGATTAAATATAGGTCCGCGAGAGTTGTTGGTGTCATCATCGTTTTGTCAATCTAGTAAAGATTTAAATGGAGTACCTGTACAGTTATGTATTAGTGCTGTCTAGGTTAACAGAGAATAACAGGATAGTTATTTTACAAATTTGCATTTTTCACCTTTCGAATCCAGCCCTGGTAAAACGCACAATGTTTCATACTTTCTCGTACAAAGCGTAAAAGCGGTTTACGACTATATTCCGTAGTGGGGGTTGGAGGGGGGAGAATTTTAACAATAATCACTGGAAATAATGATGGAGCCAAGGAACAGCTTTTAGCTGCTCCATAAAGTAGAAGTATGTTGTTAAATTATAGATCTGTCTGTTTTTATGAGTTGTGTCGGTATGGTTTAGTCGACATAAGTATAACAGTTTGATGTTATTTTTCGTAGGATTAATACCCATGAACATAATGTGTTGCTGTAGATGACAAAATCATTTAAACTATACTTTTTACTATTGACTAGCTGACCCACGCTCGCTTAGTTGGGCGGTATTTTTCGTACCACTTGATTGATGATGGAGCACGCTCTCCTAAAATAAACCTATTCAATCTTAAATACGGTTGTAGCTATCAGGAAACTGACTCCGGCAGGAAATTCCACTCCGTAGTTGTACGCACAGTGATGTTTGTGTGTTTCATTGGGGTGTCCACCATATACTGGACATCACCATACCACTTTTAGCCCTTTGAAGAACGGGCTAGGCAGAATTAAATTGTAAATTTTCGCAACACACTCGACGGAATTTAACCGATCGAAAACCGACAGGGCGACAGCTCGGTGCTAATGTTGCTTAGGAGCTTTGACTATACCAGTCCATCAAATACCCCAAAAAAGTTTTAAACAGGACGTCTGAACACTTTTTGGGGGTAACCTATACCCCCTTGGTTACCCTCTGTGCTACTCAATAACTGATTTATGAAGTTCGGACAGACTGTTGAAATATTGGAATTCAGCTGAATTGGGTTTGACTGAAAGCCGACCCTAAGCCCTCCTACGCACTAGCGGTTGGCCGCCGGGGCGGCTGACAGCGCGGCTGGTCGCTTTTCCAGTTTAATATGCAACCGCTAGTGATTGTACGCACTTAACCGCCACAAAACTATTCAAACCGCTGGCCGCTCAAGCGAACCGCCAAGACGGTTCAACCGCTAGTGCGTAAGAGGCCTAATATAGCTGGGAAAAGGCTAAGTAAATGAGGGATAGGCTGTCGCTCCAAGTAAAATTTTAGTAAAATTTCGTTGAACCCCACATACATAGTTGGAAAAAGTGTAAGCAGATGATAATTATTGAGTGGTTCGATGAAGTCAACTTTTAAATTAAAACCTTATTTTATAGTGTGTACGTATACACGGTGAGTGGTAATTGAGTGCCTTCCGTCAAACGGAACGTTAAGAGCCAACGATTTTTACCCCCTTGGGGACAAAATTGTTTTTTTTTTTCCAGGAATCGAACCTTTTAAGATAGTTTTTTTCGTTTTACAAATCATTTTGTACTACGTACACATCCGAGCATACAAAGCAGTCCACTCTGTTAGCCACTAGGTACTGACTCTCAGACTACACAGCGCGATACAATCGGGTATTGTGCATCTAACATGACTGCGTGAAAATATTACCCAATCTCCGTACCACGTGAGTCACTGACTGGTATGCTTGGTTAATATTTCTCCGTTTGTCCGCTCCGCTGCCTCGCTCCTTTTTAAAGGCAAACTTTACTACGTACACTTCTGAGCAGCAACAAAGCTGTCCGCTCTGATAACCTAGGTACTGACTCTCGGGCTACACAGCGCGGTACCATCGGGTATTGTGCGCCCAACATGACTGCGCGTGTTTGCACTGAACTGGACTCTTTTCTTCACAACGAATTAACTTTTTAAGTAATTAGCGTTTCATTACAGATATCGAAACCCCACAAATATTTTACGTATTTTTTATTGGTGTATCAAATAACTCATTGCTATTGTCGATGAATTCAGAGGTTCAGTTCAATTCCTAATCAGAGGTTTTGCTATGTTGTCTTAAAACCATCATGATTCCAATACGAGGCGAGAGAGACGGAGCTATACAAGACGCATAGCACTACACTATTTTTACAACGAAAACATGATGGCAATGGTACATCATGGTAGGGCAGAAGTTTTTTGGCTGAAATGATGACAAAAATGTATAATTTTTCAATATTTATTAAGATTAGTCTATTTTACTGCTCTGTATTGTATATATCCTATTTAAACAGTGTGATTGGCTTTGACCATTCTTTTTGAATTAAGTAACTTCACAAGCTAATTTCAGCACACAAATAATCAAGTTTCAATTCAAAACCAATGCTCTCAAATCCGAAAACCACAGGCTATTCAGCATCACATTAGCTATATTGCAGATTTCATCGATCGATCGTCGAGCATTGCTAGGTTTGCTCTCCAAACGCTTAGTGTTTATTAACTAAGCGCTAAACACAAATGCTGGAATGTACAGCCTATACAGGGCAGGTTTGTGAAATGGAATTGTAGGGGCAAAATAGTCCAAGGTTGCGGTTATTCGAAAGAGTCACCGCTGCCCTGAAATGCCAAGGGCATTTGGAGGAACACGGGTGGGTTTTAGTCAGTAAGAGTCTGACACTCCTCATTTGATATCCAATCCAAAACAAAGGGGCTAAATGGTCCAGGGTTGCAGAATTGTTCCCATCCAAAATAGTAAAGGTGCAGCGAAATGGAGAGAAAGGTTTTCATGGCCTCTTGGAAAAGCTCCATAGTTGAGATTGGCTTGGTTTCCTTTACCGAAGTATTCTATAGAATCTATGAATTTTGTTGGGATGTTATATATGTATCCTATAATACTAAATAGTGATAGATAGTGTAGTGTAGCTTACTATCCCTATTTCTAGTTTATTGCACCATTTCTTCTCGGTTAAAACACTAGAAAGTAGTGACGAGATTTCATAACTGAAGCTGGTTTATGCAATGGTCAAGTATTTTAAATCAAATCTCAAATTGTTTATTGCAATCCATAATGTACGGTTATTATGGACCCTGTTGGGCACCGCAAGACTTTAAATAATTAGGAGAGAGAAAAAATGTAACAATAAATATATAAAAATTTATGTTTAATAATTTTGTGTCTATTTTGTACCTATTATTAAATATTTTATACATATTATTATTATCTACATATTTATTGATGGTTGTTGGTAGGTACTCCTACTCGTTTAAGATGCTTTTCCACTAAAAATATGTGAGGAAGCGAAACGGGGGATGCGTAGCGAAGCTCTGAAACGGTTTGTAGCCGAGTGTTGAGAGCGTACAGAGCATTTAAATGTTATCAGCTGGTCGCCGTGATAGGGACGACAGTGTCATATTTTTTAAACCAAGCGTGTCTCCTTTTGCAGTGAAGTAATCATCTGTATCCCTTTTTCCAACTATTTTGGGGATAATTAATATTTTAATTCAGATAGCGCGGGTATATTTGGTCAATACACCGTAAACAATAAAAAAAGGATATAATTTTACAAGCATAGAGGAGAACATGGTGGGACGCATTGGATGGGTTTGGAATTGGCGTCAAGAAGCCCAATTAAGAGAGGAATAGAATGAATGGGGCCAGGCGCAGGAAAGGGACACTTAAGAAAAACTAAAATTAGTTATTCAGAACAGCAAGGCAATTTTTCAGGATCACAGGATGGATTTTTCAAGTGGGCGACGATGGCCAAATCCAAAACTATTAGGAATAGCGCAAAACACTCAAATTAGTCGCGGGTCCGATTTTGATTAAAACAAAATAATTAGGCAGTACTATATGCCAATAATTTAATAGGTATCAACACAAATAAAACAATAATTTTACCTTTGGGAACCTAGGAGAAAGGTTCACGCAGAGATTACTTTTTGAAATTCTAATATAATCAAGCTAAAAATAAAAACAACCCATACTGAAAGCTGTTACAAACGAAGTGTCGTTTGGAAAAGCTACATTCCAAATACGATAGGAACATAATTACAAAATCTAATTCAACGAAATTAAAATTTCTACGTTTCATCATAACAGCCGAAAGACGTCCACTGCTGGTCATAGGCCTCCCCAAGATGGGGCGGTTTGCCATAATACTGTTACGCGCCAGAATTAATGCTGGTTACATAACGACATATACGTGCTGCTAACGCCATCTAGTATCACGTAACGGAAACCAACCAAACATTTACGTGCTGCCATCTAGTATCGAGTAGCAGACACTTGCGTGCTGTTGGCGCCATCTAGTATTCAGTAGCAGGCGTTTACGTGCTAGAACATTCTCGATGTTTAGACACCTGGTCGGTCGGGACCCGTGTGTGCCCGAACTTTCCAGAGGTTTCCATACAGGAGGGTTCTGGAAATGACTGTCGGTATATAAAGGGCGGACATCCGGCGACGGCAGTCAGTATTGAATTGGCGATACAAACGATAACTTCGAGAGCGATCTTCGACTGCGAATTATAGTGAAGTGAAGTGTTCAGTAGTGCGATTGTGTTTTATAATTAGTGTGTTTTAAAGTGATAATTAGTGTTGTGGATTAAAGTGTCATTGGGTTGTTTAATCGGCTGTTTTTATTGTAACGAACCCTAAGCTCGTAACAATACGTTTCTACGTTTAGATCTCAAGAAAAACCTCTGTGACACACAGACACAGGATACATTATCAAATTATGGTCGGAACCCTAGAAATAAATTTTATTCTGAACCAATCGAGATTTTAGCAGGTTTCTGAATAGAGTATTTTATAGAGTCAAGAACGTGAATCCCTGCTTTGATGCCATTTGACAGGTTTCCAGGCTAAAATATACTTTGAGGACCATTCAACTTCAAATGCTTATTAATTTAGAAATCGGGGTTATTTTCAAAACTCACCATGTTTAATCTACAAGCAGACGAACAATGTCACCACGAACAAATTAGATGTTAAGAACTTCATTATGATTGTCTAGGTAATACTTTACAATCTGATGCAGTTGGTAGTTCAGTCATAGATTCGAACCATTTACTGCATCAGACTGCTTGAAAAGTGTATATTTTTTACTTTTTAGTAGTTTTTGTGGGTGGGTTTTTTGAAAAATGTAAAAAAAAAAAACATATTGTTTAGTTACTGCGGAGGCGATACATAACACCACCCTTAAATATGACAATGTATTACTGGAACACCCTGTATAGTGGCCCATCTCAACGGTGACTACCCATCTATGTGAAATAAACGCGCGCAAATAAGCGCTTTTTCTTTCTTTCTTCTTCTTTAAATATTATTAGTTGAGCGCCGTAAGTTTTCAAGTTCCTAATTTATTTGTTTAAGTTGTTAACTAACAAGCAAGCAAGTTGCAAGTAAAACCTTAGTTTCATTTATACTACTCAGTCCCGCTATAGTAAAAAAAAATTAAAAATTATTCCTGAATAACAAAAAGTTTCCTCCATTGGTGTGCCTGGTGCGCGGTGCCCCTGGTACCAGAGTAATCCGCAAGCTTTCACGTGTGCCACCGACGTCGAGCCGAGTAAGTTCGCGATCTTAAAAACTGCGCACTATAAGTTCGTACGTCTATCACCTACTTAAGAGAGCAAATTAGACGAAAAAGGCCAGATTTGTGGAAAGAAAATTTTTGGATTTTGCACCACGATAATGCGCCTTTGCACAAAGCCATCATTGTGAACGAATTTTTGACCAAAAACTCAACAAATACCATCGAGCAACCACTTTATTCACCAGATATGGCTGCAGCCGACTTCTTTCTTTTTTAAACTCAAATTACCACTTCGTGGCACCCATTTTCATTCGGTAGAAAACATAAAGGAGAATTCGTGGCGAGAACTGAACTCGAGTCCGGAAAAAGCGTTTGATGAAAAAAATGTTTTGATGATTGGATTATTCGCTGGCGTAAGTGTAGGTACCGTTTCTGAAGGCGCATACTTTGAAGGTGATAAAATAAATTTGGATGAATAACTAACATTTTGTGTATTATACATTAGATTGGATATTATATATATATCATATATATACATATCACATATATATATTATATGTGAGATTACACTTTAGATTGGATATTTAAAGGGTGAGGAATTAGGATTTTGTAGATACGTATGTCTGGTTTTTTCGTATTACCCAGTTACTGGATATCTAGTGTAGGTCAGATAGGCAGTTCATCATCATCATCATATCAGCCGAAAGACGTCCACTGCTGGACATAGGCCTCCCCCAAGCGTCAGATAGGCAGTTGCTCCATTTAAAATACTGGTATTCAGCTGAATCCGGTTTTACTGGAAGCCGACCCCCATTTAGTTGGGAAAAGGCTAGGCAGATGATCATAATGATGAGAAACGTCTAGTTTTTTCAAACTTTTATTTTGACTAGCATTGTTCGATAGTATGTCCGGGTCACATGGTTTTTTGGAAGGGAGTGTAAGACTCTTACTGACTAAAACCCATTCGTGTTCCTCCCTAATCTGTGGCCCTACCGATTGAGCTGCAATTTTGCATACGTTTGGTTTGTTTGACAATGCGCGGTTAGATAATTGTCATCATTCTAAATTTTATATGCACCTCCTCAAGGGGAAGCATACCAATTTACAATTTTCGTGTCAATACGGATATCATATCATAGGGTTTGCTGAGAGGAATACGTTCCGTACCATAAACCTTAATTTTTATTATTTGTTGTAATAGCAGCAATAGAAATACACAATGTGTGAAAATTTCAACTGTCTACCTAGTACGCGGTTTCTGAGATATAGCCCGCTGACAGACAGACGGACGGATGGACAGCGGAGGTTTGGTAATAGGGTTCTGTTGGTTACCCTTTGGATACGGAACCTTGAAAATGTTCTTCTTTTACTCTTCGGGGTAGACTAGCCAGCAGCGGTGTGTTACAATAATATACCTAAATTTTGTCAGAATTTTGAGATAGAAATATATTCCGCTTACCCAAAAACTCTCAACAAAATTATCAGTCCAATAAATTCTATTCGTATCTACCATTTCTTTCACAATATATAACGCTATGTAACCATTGACAAATAACTACAATAAAGCACAGACATCCAGGGTTCCTTATCGTTGTAATGGACCCCCAGACGTCTACTACTGACAAATAAATTGAATTGTATCGTATATGTTACCAAATAAAATATAGTGTGAATGTCAAAGTGTATGATGTTCAGCGTCGAGACAGGAGCATGCATATTACATGAGAGCCTGTTAGAGGCCATGAAATACACTGAATATAAATTATCATGAAGAAAGAAATACTTCAATGGTGGAAAAATTGAATTTACTTTGTTAACTATGCGCTATCGTTTTTTTTTATTTCTCAATTCTTTATTGCGTACAATAATGTATAAAGCTGGAAGTAAGATAAAATAGTCACAATTATGGACCCTGTCGGGTGTTTGTGATGGGTTTGCTCTTGACTCTAGTCTAGGCTGCAGCGCTGCCGCCGCGCTGCCTTGTTAATCCATATAAATAAAAAACGCGCGACTGCAGCGCTACACCCACGCTGCGGCCGTGCATCAGTTCATCGATCAGCTAGTGGTGAAGCGCACGTAGTTTTTCGGCTTTCTTCAGCTTAAATAGTATTTTTAGGGTTCCGAAAAAAAAGGAACCCTTATAGGATCACTCGGGTGTCTGTCTGTCTGTCCGTCTGTCACAGCCAGTTTTCTCCGGATCCACTGGACCGATTTTGTTGAAATTTGGTACACATATGGACTTCTATGACCCAAACACGGACGCGTTACGTAAATTATTAAATTTTTAGTATGGGGGTCAAACAAGAAAATTAAAAAAAAATTTTTTTGAACAATGTCGTGTCACATATCAAATGAAAGGGCTTAGTTTGAGGATTTTAATTGTATGTTTTTCATAATTTTAAAATAAATGGTTTAGAAGTTATTCAAGAAATTAGACGAAAAATGACCATTCCCCCCCCCTTATCTCCGAAACTACTGAGCCAAAAATTTTGATAAAAATGGAGATAATAGATCTTTACCTAAAGATTACAGGAAAACCTATTAGAAATCTGTAGTGTTAAAATAACATGTTATAAAAAAATAATTCATTCGGAACCCTTTGCACGCGAGTCCGACTCGCACTTGGCCAGTTTTTTAAGGATGTATTTTGTTTTCCAATGTAAGGTACCAAACGGGGAAGTAATTCGTAGAATTGTTTTCTTGATAATCGTAAGTAATTCTGAAATTTTTGATCACAGTAGCCTTTTATACTTTATGAAATTCATTTCGTTGACTTATACAAAATAACGGCAACATTTTTTTAGGTTTTCTTTTTTTTCCAAAATCTTTTTCCGTTAATAATTACACTAACAGCAGTGTTTCGTCGTTAGAGTCCATCGTGAAACTAAATGTACAACATATGATGCTCGAAGCAAGCAGTTGCAGCGCGACGGCAGCGCTGCAGCCGCGCTTCCACCGCGCGGTACTTTGCGGCTAATTTGAAGGCAATAATATTATGACGCAATCTTCTCTCTGTTCTGCCGCAATGTGGTCTGGCATTTAAGACATAACACGAAATGTATAAACACAAATATTATAAGGAAGCAAAAAGGCGAGCTTACCCTACATTATTTTTTTAACAGCAAAAATCAGTGCGATAGAGATATTTGCAAATTAGGATAGTATACCTAACCAAGTGCACAATGATTTCTTGCTCAATGAGGCTATAAAATGATGCGAAATCGCTTTGTTCCCCGCTACTTTACGGCCCTCGAACCCGGCATTCGTTGGAACATGTCACGCTTAAGCAATAAGATGAAAAATTGATTCTCTTTGTTCTTCCTTTAATGCGACACAAGATCGTGTCGCGTATATCTCTTTATTGGGAAGAAATTACGTTTCTTTACTCTTTTGTGTAATCTTGGGTAGGGGTATTATATTCATTGTTATTTTTCATCGTTATATTGTATAACACGTTAACTTTGAAGCTGGAAATGGCTTAAACAATGGCTGAAAAGTCCGCAGTGAATTTAGGTGTACTTATTAACATCAGCATATTATTATGCCCGATAACTGGCGTCCACTGGAGGCGAAAAACACAGGTCTATGCATGTTAAAATTCACAAAACAATACTGGCAAAGTGCGAGTCGGACTCGCGTACAAAGGGTTCCGAACGAATTTTATTATTTTTAAATGTTATTTAAACATAATAGACTTCTTATAGGTTTTCCTGTAATTTGTAGGCAAAGATCTATTATCTCCATTTTTTTCAAAATTTTAGGCTCTGTAGTTTCGGAGATAAGGCGGGGAATGTTCATTTTTTGTCTAATTTCAAGAATAACTTCAAAACCATTTATTATAAAATTATGAAAACAATATAATTCAAACCCTCGCAGTAAGCCCTTTCATTTGATATGTCACACAATATTGTTCAAAAAACTTTTTTTAAATTTTCTAGTTTGCCCCTCAAAAGTGACCCCCATACTAAGAAATTATAATTTACATAACGCGTCCGTGTTTGGATCACAAAAGTCCATATGTGTAACAAATTTCAAAAGAATCGGTTCAGTGGATCCGAAGAAAACAGGCTGTGACAGACGGACAGACAGACAGACACCAGAGTGATCCTATAAGGGTTCCGTGTTTTGTTCGGATACCCTAAAAAAGCCGAAAATAAATCCAAAGTGTCAACATGAAAAAGGCTTTGACGACACTTTCACTTCTGACATTCCAATAATAATTTTATCCATTCATCCGCAAAACAAATCGTTTGTTGGAATTAGATCTACTCCAAGGCTCCACTTACCGCGCTGCCGTCATGTCATGATACTGGTAGAATAGTCGTCATTGGCTCAGTTGCCAAAGAATGACACTGCGGGGTGCCAACTGAAAACCAACGCTGGGTGTCTGACGCCCAGCAAATGCTGAAATAGTTTTCGGTACGGGCACGCTCAGCACAATTGTGTACCTACTATTATTTCTGTTTACTTTGTCTTAGTTACTGTACATTGTATATGTGCTGAATAAATGTTTCTGTTCTATTCTAAAGAAAAAAAAACATCTACGAGATCAGATTTATTAGGTGAAGTGCGGTAAGAGTGTAAGTGTACATTGGGGACGTAGCACGCGCTACGGAGGTGCAACAAATAGCCTGTGCATTTTGCTACCACAGTAATTGTCCGGGGCAATGTACAGAAAGCAGGTCTGGATGGATGGTCCGGATCTAGCAACTAGAATAGAATATAATACTCTTTATTATGTACACCATATAAGTTACAGAAAAGATAGATGAGAAACATTACATAGGGTGACACAATGGGCGGCCTTATCGCTAAAAGCGATCTTTTCAAGACAACCTTTGGATGGATTCTAAAGAGAAAAAGGAGATACAGTACTGTAGGTAGTCTTAGGTGTACTATTTATACAAACATCAATACATACTAAATAGATAAATTTATACAATGATAATTGTGAAACAATAGCAGAGAACTCTAGTAACAAACGCTTTAAAGAGAGAGATAGTGGTTCTTGACCAAAGTTTTAAAAATGGACAAAGATTGAGCCCGCCTTATCGACTCAGGCAAGGCATTCCATAACCTAACTAGCTGACCCGCGCGACTTCGTATGCGTCACAGTTATCATTCACGTGCAGATACTGTAGCTGATTTTAAAATGAGAATCACGTCTAAAAGGCTAGTCGTATTTTTTTGGAAAAAATATACGTTATACAACGTTGATACGACAGAGGGGCATTAAATTACACTACGTATACTATACGTGTTTAGTATTAATCCGATACGGTATAAAAATAAAAAGCTACAAAATTGAGACTTTTTTTCTTTCAAACAAACTAAATAGCTTACAAATCAGAGTAAAACGCAACCACCCTGTGCAAATAAATTCAACTGACCTAGGGAAAAGCGGCAAAGTCGCGCGCGCGCCTGAGCGCGGTGTGGGTATAATTGTGGTCGGGCGGGCGGCCGGCGGTGGCGCAGGCGCGAGCTTAGGCCTCCGCTCGCGCCCGCTTTTATGATAGGTAAGGTTTTGAAGTAGGTACGCACACAACAACAATCACAACAAAAACACTAAATTTTTAAATTCTCGATGTGTGGAGGACACATCGACAATTTAAAAATTCACAATTCACAAAAAAAAAAACACAAACATACCTAATTCACAATTAAAATCATGTCCGTGTAGTCTGCCGCCGTGTTAGTTACACGATGCATTGTTGAACACTTTAATTACACGCACACACAACCAAAGTTTAATTACGTGTCCTATCACAATAAAAAACAGTAATTACGTAGACTGCAGACGGTGGATCGAAAAAAAAACCAAAGTGATTTTAAAACTAATTTAATTAAAAGAAATTACTACAATTAATTTGATGAAACCTATTCGATGCAAGAATATGGAATGACCAAGTAATACTTAAAAATAACTTAATGCTACTCGTGAGTTTCTGCTGCGTCGGCGGCTCGTGGCTGAACGGACGTCATCGCTGCAGTTTCCATGCGGTTGGCGTAAACATGTAGGAATGTGCGAAGTCGGCGGTATCCATTAGGGGTCCGTATCTAACACCTCCACCCGCAGAACAGCAACTATTTGCTCATGTTGAGAGAAAATGTTGCTGGGAGTTCATCTCGTTTCCTGGTCACATCTTCGTATGTATGTATCTTGAGAGTCTGTTGCTTCTCTTCGTTGCCTGTTCTTAGGTTCCAGCATTTGTATCTGCGGCTTATCACCAAAATGATAAGTATGGCTGCGCATAGTACAATGATGTAAAATGGTATGGTTGTATGGTATAAGACAACCGGTTGAGTGTTGTCGATCTGGATAGGGTTCTCCATCAAAACTTTGTTCTGGATGCTGTGAAGTTCTTCCAGGTTGACTGAATTGAAGCCGATGATGTGAGTGGAGTCAGTTGTTTGGTTCAGGTCGTTATAAGGGATCTTCGATAATTTTAGTGGTTGTCCTTTTATCTCGTTGCTGTCGTTGATGATTGTGAGTTCTGTTGTTTCCAGATAGCAGTTCATGGGAATGGTGACGAGATAACTTCCTTGTAGAATGTTAAAGTCTTTTCTGCCGCAGGCTAACTGTACTTTGGTCGGTTGGGGCAATGATAAAACGTAGTGTTGATCGTCCAATTTTTCAACTGCTTGTTTGGAGAGTGAAATCTTGGTGAATTGGCAGGTGTCTTCTAGACCTTGATTGATGATGAGTTCTTGGATACAGTCGGGCTTCGTCCGGATTTGATGGCTTATCTTCTTTTCACAGAGATGGATGCTGCTGTACTTCGGGCATTCAGCCTCTATGTACACGAATGATTTCTCGTTTGTTGCTATATAGGGTGAGGACGGAATAAGGGCAAGTTGGTTTTTGTTAGGCACAATGGATAGTCTGTATAAATCGTAAAGGTCTTTAGAGACTATGGGAAAGCTGTATATTATTACTATTCTTTTCTCAATAAAGTAGGAACCTGGTTTTATAAGATTATAATATTCTCGTAATTCTAAGTTTAGGACTTGATCTTGATTGTATATTGATTTTAACTTAACTATCATAGATCTTAACACTTCTATATCTATCATTGAATGATGGGTGCTGGACGCACGTATAAAAGCCATAATATTTTCTAACCTAATTATCTCTAACATTAAATCTTCTACATTATTGGTTATGATTCCTAAAATTTGGGCAAACTTTGCAAATTTTATTAAGCTGTAATCTGTATATGCGGTTTTTTCTAGGAGTAGTTCTAACGTTGCATTAACCTTTTCCTGATTTTTTGTTATTTGGTCTAGGATGGTGCCATGCTGGGACATCCATTCTTTACTTAGGCTGATATGATTGTTGAATTCTGATACTATTTTATTTTCATTGTTTTGTAAAGTTTTAATAGCCTCGTCGTATTTCAAGGCATCTAGATAGTCTAGGTTGCCAGTGATACTTTTTATCACTGATCCAAGGCCATCTACAAGACCTCTTTTGACTCTAACGGGTTCTAGGGATTTTACTTGTTGTAGTACTCTACTAAGTTTGTCAGTAAGGTAGTCAATCTGGTATTCGTAAAGCATGTAAGTCTCATTAGTTAGTTTAATTCTAAAAGTCTTTAGTTGCATCTGTACGGAATTTACTTTATCTTCTATGTCGGTTAATTGTATGTACTGTATGAATGAGTGGTAATGTGTGGTTAGTCTGGTCGGTCCTAATCTGTACGGTAACAATCCTGGTCCGTCGGCTAAAGTCTCAAGTCTTATCTCTTGAGGGTGAGTCACTTGGATTGTCAGTAGTAGCAGGATCCTGTAACAATTGGCTCGCTTTAGGAACACGTTTCAGCCGTGCTTTGGCTATCGGACCACGTTTTTTCGAGGTATATATGTGTATAGGCAGATCGGCGAGTACTGTATCCTGCGTATAACGTGGTGCAGCCTTCTGGCGACTGGCAAAGGGGTTTTTAATGAAAACTTGTTGCTGAGGGGCATATTCTACTTCAGGCTCGCGAGTTTTATTCCTATTGTTAATTAGGGCTGTACGATTTGCAAGAGATGAGTTATTAATTATTTCGTAAACCTGTTTCATCTGTTGTCTATGATTCTGCGCGTATTGTTGTAGGATATGTTCAGTCAGGTCTATGTCGGTTGGGTCTCTGGGATCAAAATGTCCGGTCATTAGGTCAAACGGTCTGCACTTCGTAAAACTATGGATGGAACTATTATATGCTACGATGGCGTATGGCATAAGGTTGATTATAGGTTCGTCTTTATTTTGTAGTTTTAGAATTCTAATGTGCTCCAATAAGGTGGAGTGAAAACGTTCGATGTTGCCATTGTCATTTGGACTATGAGGTAGGATTTTATGGTGGACAATTTTATGAAGGCGTATAAATTCGGAGAAAAGTTGGTTCGTAAACTCAGTGCCGTTGTCAGTGATAATAGTCAAAGGTAGTCCGTGATGGGTACAGAAACGTAATAGTGCTTGTATAATGCTAACTGCGGTACCGTCTCGCAGATGATACGCTTGGGCGTATTTCGTGAACACGTCTATAAAGGTTACGTATTTTTCGTTTTGAACGGTAAAGAGGTCCATGTGAATGATTTCGAGTGGTTTGGTAGCTGGAGGTACTATGTTGAATTGGGGTCTTATTGGATTTCTGTCGTATTTAGCTTGACCACAGATAGTACACTCATTAATGAACTTGGTGATTTGTTCTTTCATCTTTGGCCAGAAATATTTTCGTGAGAGGGCTAGATGACATTCATTTATACCGCGGTGGTTCGTCTTACCGTCGTGATAATGTCGTATAATATCTTGTTGTCGGAGGTATTCTTTAACATTCTCGAGTTCTGTCTTAGCTAATACTAGGTTAAGTGAGGAACTTCTAAATTTGTCTTGTATGATGGGTATTATTGAGTACATGGCTTAAGGTGGATTAATCAGGATGGCTGTTTTGACTTTTGGGTTCACGTATTCCTTGATAGCATTGATAATGTCGCTTTCGAGGTTAGATTCTGAAATTTGGATTGCAATTCGAGTATGATTTTCGAATGGTTTGGTTACTGTTGGTCGGCGTTTTATGTCACCTACTATAGTAAAGTAAATTTGTCGATGAAACTTATTGAGAGGTTCGTCTGTAATGGGGATTTCTAGAATCGGATGTTCATTACTGGTATGTACGGTGTCGGTCGACGAATTTGTTGGTGGAGGTGGTGCCTCCGATGGGTTATTAATCATAGATCCGAGGTCGTTAGTGCTTTCAATCGGTGAGTCGTTGTCAGTTTCTGAGGGATCTGCTGGTGGAGTTGGAACGTCCGTTGGGTTGTTGATTATTGATCGGAGATTCTTAATGTTTTCGATCAATGAGTTAATTTCTTCTATTTCTTCATTATGGATTTCTACACGGGAGAGAGCATCAGCATTGGTATTGAATTTTCCTTTTTTGTACATTACAGTAAAGTCATATTCGCTTAGTCTGAGTCGCCATCTGGTCAGTCGTGAATTGGGTTCTTTCAAGCTCATCATCCATTGCAAGGGTTTGTGGTCAGTCAGTACTTTAAATTTTCTACCGAAAAGATAAGGTCTAAAATATTTTGTGGCCCAGACTATGGCAAGCAATTCCTTCTCGATGGTACTATAATTTAGCTCACTTTCGTTAAGTGTGCAAGAAGCGTAACAAACGGGTTTGTCAGAAACTATCGGTCCCTGGGATAACACTGCTCCGATAGCAAAGTTTGAAGCATCTGTTGTAAGATTGAACTCCTTTTTGAAATCTGGGTATTGTAGTATGGGGTCGTTTGTAAGTAGTGTCTTGCAGATTTCGAATGCATTGGTATATTCTGAGCTAAAGATTATTTTACTACCTTTCTTTAAGCATTGAGTAAGTGGTTTGGTTATGCGGGCAAAGTCGGGGATAAACTTTCGGTAGTAACCGAGAAGGCCTAGAAATTGTTTGATCTCCTTGGGGGTCTTTGGAATTGGGTTCTTTTGAATAGCGGAGATTTTGTCGGGGTTTGGCTTGACACCGTCTTGACTAATAATATGTCCTAGGTATGCGGTCTCGAGCTTCAGAAATTCGGACTTGTCCATTTGGATTTTGAAGTTGGACTCTTTAAGTCTTTGGAAAACTTTTTCCAAATTATCCATATGCTCTTGAAGAGAGGTACTATAGACAATTATGTCATCCAAATATACAAGACATATGTTATTTTGGAGGCCTCTAAGTACATTGTCCATAACCCTTTGGAAAGTTGATGGGGAATTTTTGAGTCCCATGGGCATTCGCAGGAACTCGAAATGGCCGTGTTCTACGTTAAATGCGGTTTTAGAAATGTCTTGGGGGTCCATCTCAACTTGGTAAAATCCACTTGCCAAATCTAAGGTCGTAAAATATTGGCTTTTTCCTAACTTGTCAAGAACGTCACTGATATTTGGTATGGGGTATTTGTCGTCAATGGTTTTCTCGTTCAATTTCCGAAAGTCTACTACGATACGCCATTTTTGTTTTCCCGAAGCATCTATCTTTTTAGGCACAACCCATATGGGTGAGCTCCAGGCTGAGTCAGAGGGCCTAATAATACCCTGGTCTAACATTTTGGTAATTTGATTCCTTACTTCTTCACGATGGATAAAGGGGTATCGGTAACTTTTGGTATACACGGGGACTTCGTCTGTGGTTCTTATGCGATGCTTGATTTTATTGGTGAATGTCAAGGGTTCACCATCAATATAAAATATGTCTGTGTATGGAGAACAGAGTGTCAAGAGATTAGCTTTTTCCTCTTCATTGAGGTGATCTGTACGTAAACGTGATAATACATCTTTCGCACGATTCGATTGCTTGCTTGGTGTGCAATTAACGTTAAAAAGATTAGCACAGGCTGGTTGGTCTAAGGAAAAGATAATGTCGTTAGGTGTTGGATTTTCTAGTTCCACATATCCACGGCTATTGGTGACAGTGGTAAGGCATTCGTGGATAATACAATTACAAAAAACTTGTTCATTTACTAAAACGTCGCCATCCGGGGCATTTATGGGTATTCTAACTAATTTGGAACTTTTAGCGGGGACAATATCCTCGTACAGGTTAACATTGCGTGAATTATATACTTTAATTTGATTCGTAGTGGTACGCGTTACTAATTGGAAATCTTTTAAATCTATTTTAGCTTCCCATTTGGATAATAAGTCTAGTCCTATTAGGCCATCAAAGTAGTCGTGAAAACGGTAAACGAACAATTTTATACTATCGGACTCATTGAATTCGTTAAAACACGGCAGCGTTATGGAATAATCATTTCTACTAACGCCATGTACGTTTGTAACTTCGAAGGGGTCGTAATTGAGAGGATAGTCATAGAAGAACTTTTGTACAGCCTCGGGGCTTATAAATGACTGGTTAGCGCCAGTGTCAATCAAAAATTTTAAAGGAGGGCAAGAAATTTCTATATAGGGTAACTGTCTTTGGGTCTGTAAATTAAGGTCTATTTTGGCTCTTTGGATGTCTGTCCCGATTGAAAATTTTGGTCTTGTTTCTGATTTGCACCGCTGGGGCCTGGTTGTGGCTCTGTCTCACCTACTACTTGGCTATCGGAAATTGCAGTCAAATTGAAATCAGTCATATTGGTGTTGTAGTCAAAGTCGCAAACTATGTAACAGTCATTACCGTCCGTGTAGTAGTCATATACTGGCTCATAGTAGTAGTCAGCAGAATAATAGGAACTATCAGGCAAAGCAAGTTCGCTGAGGTTTAACTCACGCGTTTTAAAATAATTACTCGGTGGTGGGTTCCCGTTTCGTTGCCAATCGTGCCCTGGCATCATGGGTAATGGTTTCTGAGCAAAATGTTGCACACCGCTCATGGGTTTCGGACCCGAATTTTGTGGTGGGTTAGTCCTTTGTTGTAATTTAAAAACGTGACTTTGGGGGTGGTAGTTTGGCAATGGTGCACGGAACATTTGTTGGGTTCGAGTAGGCATTCGATTTTGAGGCTGGTTGCTATTGAATTAAAAGGCCTGAGGCTGGGGTTGGTAGCCACGCTGTCCTACTGGGGCAGGCCAGTTAGGTACTGGGGGTCGCGGAACATTTAAAGCGTTAAACGGCATAGTGGACATCAAAGGAGGTTTATATAGAATTTTGGGTGCGTTCTGAGCGGTTTGAGTTTTTGGGGCATCATTTCGTTGCTGCAGGTATATAATATTTAGTTCTTCCTGCACGAATTCCAAGGCTTTTTCTATGGTTTCTGGACGCATACAACGTATACGTGAGCCTAAAGGTTCCTTAAGTCCTCGTACGAAAGCCTGCATTGTAACTTTCTTATAAAGTGTCCGTTTCGCTTCAATAGTCGTTTGTAAGGTCTCATGTAACGTCACGTAAGTCATAATCGTACTAAACAAGGTTTGACATTGATCGTAAAATTCCTGTGGGGTCTTATTACCTTGCGTAGCCAACGAGAGGTCATTGTATAAGGCTGTTTCGTCTCTCTGGTCTGAAAAGTTATTAATGAGAGCTGATCTAATACCTGCCCAAGTTTCAGGAATGCCGTTTGAATTAATGGTGGATGCGGCAGGCCCTGTTATCTTGTTTAGGATGCCATTTAAAAGACACAGGTTTCCTAGCTCACTGCCTGGCTCAGCGCTTGCGTACTGAGATACTATCCGGTCGCAGATGTTAATGAACCTCGTCAGTATATTGGGGTTTCCGTCAAAATCGGGCACAAGGCGTAAGGCCTTGAAAATTACATCGGGGTCGTAAGGCATTTTAGGTTCAAATAAACTATTCAAATTTAAATCTAAATCACTATCTAAATCTCTGTTAATATCTACTAAATGTCGGCGCCCCTGTCGTGATGCAGGTACCTGACAATTTGACCTTTCGTGATGAAAAATCTTGGACATAAAAGTAACTAGGAATAGAGAGGAAGCAACACGAGAAAGATTCTAGTGCACTTACATATATTTCATCTCTGGTACTTCCCCGTGAATCGATGTCTGGATTCTCCACGCGGCTCCGCAGCTCTGCCGTAGATTCTGGATACTCGTGACGTGACTTGAAAGCCGCCCGGGTGATTCGCGATCGTGGAGACCGATATGAGATGACTCTAACGCGTTTCGCGAACCGGCTCGCGAGTATCCTACCGACTGCGCCAATTACGTAGACTGCAGACGGTGGATCGAAAAAAAACCAAAGTGATTTTAAAACTAATTTAATTAAAAGAAATTACTACAATTAATTTGATGAAACCTATTCGATGCAAGAATATGGAATGACCAAGTAATACTTAAAAATAACTTAATGCTACTCGTGAGTTTCTGCTGCGTCGGCGGCTCGTGGCTGAACGGACGTCATCGCTGCAGTTTCCATGCGGTTGGCGTAAACATGTAGGAATGTGCGAAGTCGGCGGTATCCATTAGGGGTCCGTATCTAACACAGTCGATCACAAAAAAAAAAACACTAACACTAATAATAATAATCCCAAGTTACGTGTCCTGTCACAATAAAAAAAGAAATACTGTCTTAAACTTATTTAGTATCTTATCACAATAACAAAACAAAATCAATTGTTTGCGCGCGGGCGCAGCAGGTTCCGTGTTACGTAACATACGTTCCGGAAGGAAGACATCGGCACACTGAGGCCCCACTTACCGATCGCAAATATCTAGAATGCAATAACAACACACTGACCTATTTCTATTTCTTTTACGCGCGGTATGTTTTGCTATGATTGTCACTCTCGTAATGAAAGTGCAAGTGTGTGTTTATTGCTTCCTTTTTTGCATTGCCATCTTTTTAGTGAAAATTTGGTTGTACTTATGAATTGCGTCGGAGCGGCAACAACGCATCGTAGGTTTTACTCGATTTATCGTTTTAAGGTGCATGACCGATGCGTAGGCATAATCAGCTGTTAGGAAAAAGATACATCGTGTTCAATTGAGGCAAAAACTTAAAAAATTATTTGCGACTAAACTACTGCTCCTATTTAATTGATTTTTGGTACAGAGCTTGGAAATGGTACCTAGTATAGGCAGTTTAAAGGAAAGCCCCTCTGTCGTATCAACTCGGTATAAGACTATTTTTTTAATAATTTATTTATGACTAGTGGACGTCACGCGGTTTCAGCCGCGTAGTTTCCGTTCCCGTGGGAGTACGGGGATAATATATAGCCTATGTCACTCCTTGAAAATGTAGCTATCCAATGCTAAAATAATTTTTCAAATCGGTCCAGTAGTTTCGGAGCCTATTCAATTCAAACAAACAAACAATTCTTTCCTCTTTATAATATTAGTGTAGAATTTTTTTTTGTTTTATTCGTTCAATATAGTGTAATTAATTTGTAAAATTATGTCTAACACGGACATAAAAACGACCATCGAACCAAAACCGACGAGCGTATTTTCATGAAATTTACACTATCTCAAAGACAATTTAACTATCTACATTTTCATATACGGCAATTATTTTTAAGTCATAGAATAATAAGGAAAGTACAAAAAACTACTGAATTTTGGGTCTCGCGGGTGTGAAATGAGTGCGCATTTTGGAAGCTGGCGTATGTCGTCGTCTTAATGCTTCACTCCTATTGGTCGTAGCGTGATGTTCCTATAGCCTTCCTCGATAAATGGGCTTTCGAACACTAATAGATTTTTTCAATTCGAACCAGTAGTTTCTGAGATTAGCACGTTCAACTAAACAAACAAACTCTTCAGTTTTATAATTTAAGTATTAGTTTAGCCATGTACACAGCAGTGTACATCTCTCCGCTGAAAAGATGTTTACTATTACTTATCTTGCAGTTTAAATCGACTACACACAAAAGTTCTACCTAGTTACAATTCGCCACGCAATCAAATGTTCGCGTTAACAGCTCACACATTTCTACCGCAATCAAAATAACATCCCTTCCTTTCTCAAGCACCTACAGCGAAAACAAACATAAAAACTCGATGATACACCGGCCAATGATAGCACAGATCACCACAGATAAAATAACAAAGAAAAGTAGTACTTTACGGATACAATAACAATGAAACGCGCTGTTATCGTGATAATGGCTTGAAGATTATAGACGTATAGTCAAACGCTTGGACTTAGCCTACACGCTCAAGCGACTCGCGTCTAGCGACAGCGACAAGCAAGAGGTTGGTGCGTCGTTAAGTTTTATACACACATAACAGTTAGTGGTCAGTGACCATGATGTCACTTATAAGATTTTGTAAAATTAAAAGGACATTGGGTTCACATGTCAGTCACATAATGACCGGTGCGCGGCGCATCTCAGTCATTCATTACCAACATCATCATTTCCGAAAAAATACGTCCACAGCTGAACTTTGGCCTCCCCCAAGTTTCGGCATGTCGGACGATCCTGTGTGTCTCGTATCCAGCGGAAGCCCACGACCTTGACCAGTTTCTCAGTCTACTTTGTGAGAGACCTTCAAACGATGCCCCTTCCGGTGCGCGGTTGTCACTGCAGAACCTTTTGGCCCACTGTTCGCGAGCAATGCGCCCTGCCCTGCCTCTTAAGTTAATTAGCGATTTTTTTTTTTTTTTTTCTATGGCTTCGCACGGTTTGTGCATTTAGCCAATGACACGTTTGTTTTACTTGATTTGAAGATAATAAAGTTAGGGAAACGAAATAATAAATAATACTAAATTATTGTATCGGAATTTGGAATAGGACGGATATATAGGATCAGGTGTTTTTTTTTTTAATGTATTATGAACAAAATACAATGACGAATAATTATAACTTAATATTATTGAAGGTGATGAATGAGACTATACATTTATATACAGGAAAACTATTTGTACAAAGTAAAGAAAGTATTGAGGTAGGAAAAGGAATATCAAGGAATAATAGGTTACTGAAGAAGGAAGAACGGTCGTATAAGGGACAGGAGAAAAACATGTGATTTAAGTCGCCTACATCTGTGCCACACAAGCAAATAGGGTCGTCGATAATATGGAATTTGGCAAGATGGGCTGGAGAACAAACGTGACCCAGTCTCATCCTTATCAAAACAGATGTCTCCATCTTGCCAAATTTTGCCCGGCAAAACCATGGTTTTTCTGGAATCTCGGGTTGGATAAGGGAAAAATAATGTCCCTTTGATCTGCTACTAACATCACAAGCTACTTTCCAGGTATCCCGAAGAAATCTCATAGGCATCTTAACGAGGTCATAGATAAAAATTTTGAATGGGACAAGTCCCCGCAATACACCGCATCACCTGCCAGAGCGTCAGCCACTTCATTACCATGGATTCCAGCGTGGGCCGGAATCCATACAAATTGTAGTGTGTTACCCTCAGTGATCATTCTGAACGCTAATTTTCTTATTAGATAAATTAAAGAAAGCTGAGACTTGGCTCCGTAAGGGGATTTATTGATGGCCAGAAGAGCGCTTCGAGAGTCGGTAAAAATTATAGCTTTTTTGAGCTTAAAAACACGAATATATTCTATGGCTTTTAAAATGCCGAAGCATTCACCTGTAAAAACGGAAGTCTCCGGAGGTAGTTTGATTTTTTGTACGATATTGTATTGAGAATGGTATGTACCTATCCCAACACAACTCGTCGGAGTACGTTTGGCAGCATCAGTAAAAATATGGTGGTATTCTGAATGTTCAGACAGAAAATGGTTAAAATTTAAATGGCAATTCGGATCTGATTTACTCACACAGTCGTAAGTTATGATGGGACTGAACTGTAAACTCTCATAACTACTGCTAAATATTGGGAGTTTATTGGAACGGTGAATAGGCGAAGAAATTGAA